>OZ022584.1:22986219-23252332 GCA_963669155.1 Arbacia lixula
TATAAAAAAAAATGTGCCATTACACTACAGAGATCTCCAGTATTCCCAACATTTTAAATAATAAAATGTAGTAGATTGCACATTCAAATCCTTCTGGCTCCAAGGTTTTTGTCTGACTTGTTTTTCATTGACTTACAGGATGGAGCATACTATCCTTACTAGTACTTGATGTATACCTAAAATTTCTTTTAAAAATGAAATGTAGGTATTCTGATCACACAACTCCCTGCAAAAACTAACTTTGGAATTTTCAAATATTGTGTTCCATCTGTATATTGATGGCAAGCGTGACCGTACAACTCTCGAATTAAACAAATTTAGCTAATATTCCAACAGCCTGACTATCTCTTATAGTTATTATATTCTCAGTAGAGGATATACATTAGGTTTGGGCGCTACAGTGCATGAGTGGCATTGAATACTTCCAAATTGAGTGTCATGTGACACCCATGTGACACATACCCACTCTTTGCTGTCTGACCCCTGAACCCTAGGTGTCAATGCTATAATCGAGGTCAGCCTCAAGTTTGCCAAGTCTTGTGTCAATGGGATGGTTGCTTGGCTTCCATGCTGTCAGGCATTTTTCACTCTTAACTACAATAGTCAATAAACGAACCTGGCTGTAGAAGAATAATCATTCTCACTTCCTTCTCTGACTCTGCATGGAAGGAGAAAAGAACAAAATGAAAGAGTGATTAATCTTGTGAATACAAGACTTTATGTTTTAAGTTTGAATTTAAAAATATCTCAAAGTCTTGAGGCCAGGCTCCTGGTGTGGGGGAAACATTTGACAACACATTTTTATAGGAACATTAAGAGCTACTAATGGAACACTTATTACTTAAATGTACAATATTCCACACCAGGGGGTTATTAGGTATAGTTGTCAACATGTCACATGACATCCTGGCTCAGGTGGTTCAAATCAATGAAAATTGGCCTCATGGAATTACTGTAGGTGGTGATGATCATGATGGAGAAGGAGAAGGAGGCAAAACATAATAAGAGAATGGGGTAACGAGAGTAAAGTATTATAAATGTACGTACGGGGTAAAAAAAGAGCTTTTGATGAAGACTGTCAATTCAAAAGCACTTTGCTTCAAATGATTGATTGATAAGTACAGATACATGCAGGAACCAGGAGTGTGTGTGCCTATGAGAAGAATAATGTAATGAAGGATAAGACCAATGATGAAGATGAAGAAGACAAATTGTAGTAAGAGAAGAGAAGGAGGCAGTTAAATGAAAAGAAGAAGAAGAAGAGAACTAGGAGGAGGTTAAGAGAGGAATTAGACCAAAAAAATAAAAAATTTATAACAAGAGAGTGAGAGAGAGATAGAGAGAGAGAGATGTCTTGAAATGCATACTGCACATATGGTTGATATTCAATATTTGTTTTAAAGAAGTTATCTTCAATGAAATGACATTTTATTGCATGGCCGACATTTATTATCATTATAAAAGTAAACTATTGTTTGCACCTTATAACATTAAATAGATTTAAGAAGATGGAGATTCTGGAGGCATATGCTTCACGACTCCACAAAAGAAATAGGAGCATACAAGGAACATTCATGTTGGTACATGTACCGATGTGCATGTTCTTTCTCACATCCAGTCAATGACTCAAGCTGTAACCGAGCATGGAAAAGAAAAAAAGAGAAGAAGAGTCAAGAGACAGATCAATATTTGAGTCTTTTTAAACTGTTCTGTTAAGGCGCTGAGGAGACTTTCACTTGTCCTTTGAATGGCAGTAATTGAATTAAACTGTTTTACATTCAGGATTTAGAGCACCCAACCACAAAGGGTTGATTGAATAGATAATGTAGCTCTCTTTGGCTTGACGCTGTCATCTGATCGCATGGAAGAGCAAAAATTGATTTATGAGGTTGAAGGTATCAATCAATTCTCTTTGAGAATTTCCTGTTGTATTGTCTCGGTAAAGATTGATCATGTTTTTTTCTTTTTGAGAGGGGATGGGGATGGAAGAAGTATCAAGAAAGGAAAGGAAAAGGGGAAAGTGGGGGATGTGAAGGAAGTATAACCAGTGAGATGTAGGAAGTAAGGTGTTTGTGGTCTAGAAGAACACAATGAAGAAGACTGGAAGGAAGAGAGAGAGAGAGAGAAGAAGATAGAGAGAGTGGGGGGGGGGGGAGGGGGAGAGAGAGAGAGCTCTGTGTGTGTTAGATGGAACGATAGTGAGGTATATGAAGAGATGGAAGTGGACAGGTTATTGAACCTCCTTGCTCTAACAATATGTACACCTGTACCTTGTTCCCTTATGTGTGTGTGTGTACACAGCAGCTGTACTTGTACATATATATTCAACTCGGCTACGCTACATTGAATGGATCTTTTCATCTTTCACCTCATGAAATATTCTGTCCATTGCACTCATAAACATTCATTATTTGTATATTCAATCCCAAGAGTGTACGCATTGCAAAGATAATTCTGAGACTAAAAAAGTAAGAAGCTTTGGACAAAGTCCAAAAAACCTTTGTCAGAAGTTGAGTGAAGAGAAGAGTTCCGGCCATGTGGACCTTAAGCCTTTAATGTGCTTTATATTGATTTTTTTCTACATAGTTCCCAAATTCCCACTGAGCAGCAGTTTGTCTGGCTCATGAAGGTTAACTAAACTAGAGGAAAGAATGTTGTCTGTGTGAGGAAAGGGGAGGGGTGGGCGGGCTGTACATATCTTCTTCTCTTTTTGTATTTACTTCTTTCTTTTTAAATGATGATGATTATGTTATTATTATGTTTTATTAAGAAATAATTATACCCGTTTATATACTCCCTTTTGGGCTGCTGCATACACTAGATACAGTGAAGATTTGAAGGCAGATTCCTTATATCATCCATTTTAACCTAAGTCATGTATGCTGACTGTCATATAAAATTGATAAGTTAATGAAATATTGAATGACCATATGCTATTGATATATTTCTCTCATGAGGAATAATCAAGACATACAAAGAACAATATAATAATTCTAAATATGTTACTCATTGCGGATAGAGGCTACCGATAATCGTTTGTCTCGCAATGTGAGGTAAACGGAATCGAAAAGATCACGACGTTTCGTGTGCCGCTGCAACACTTCGTCAGGTGTGATACAAAATTGTAGTAAGCAGGGGTTTAAATACCCTATGGACAGTGCAGCGCACTAACTGAAAAGCGGGCTGACTTTTCTCCAGTCAGATACTGTGCAGTGTGACTCCCACATAATTTGCTGTATGAGTAGAGCAATAGACTACAGGCTATGAAGAAAGTTGATATTCCTTATAGGTTCAATAAAGCCACACCCTTTTGGTCTAATGGTGCAGTTTCGTGGCAAATGTTGAGTTCCTACTTGCATCAGGGTTCATGAAGCTCAAAAAGCTAACCATGAGCAACAGGTTAATACATGTACAATGAATGCACCTCTTATTTTATGTTCAACTTTTCTTTGTCCAGGTGATAATACAACACGAGAGTATGAGGCTCCAGAGATTGCAACTCAAGGCAAGTCTGAAAAGGTATGTCACAATAATCATTGATCAAATTTTAATCAAGAAGTGTGTCCGCAATCTGCATTGGACCAGAGTGCATGGACAAAAGAGTGTAATCTTTTATTTGGACTGTTGGAATCATGCCTGAATTACCTGGAAGCAAGCAAAAAACCCATTAAAAATATATTCACTACCATACTCTCCCTCTACCTGCGTGGTAAAACAATATATTTACCACACCTGTGTTTCATATTTCAATTTCAATGGGTAGAATGCACTCTGAATCTACCAGTTGTTGCTGCTCTGACAAACCTCAGACAAATTTTGGGCCTACTATTAGTAACATATTGTTTGAACAATGTGAATGACATTTGCAGACATCATGAATAAAGATGGTCCACTAGGTTTACAAAAGATTGGGCACAAATACTGCAGCCTGCATGTTTCGAAATATTGTTGTTTGGACCAAATGCAATGCCATTTCTTAAACGTCTTACTTGTAATCTCAGAGGTGAATGATGTGTGCTTTGCTGTGTTATTATCCATTTATAAGCTGGAGGTTCAGGTAGACCCATTTGCCATCGCTGTTCCATGTTATACTTTTCGCTTTTCATTAATAAAGAGACTGTTTATTAAAATGTTTTGGCCAGCTGGTTGTTTCAATGTTTTTCTACATTACAATGTATGCTAACTGAATGCATTATATGTACATTAATTCCTATTTCGTGAGATTTTTATGTTATGTGTAATGTTTCACGTGTTGAATTATAAGTCAAAGTTGTCGTTGTAATATTGAATAACTCTGAATATAGATTTGCTGGTACAGACACAACGTACAGTTTTTTTGTGTCTATGTTACAACTGGAGTACTCCATGTGAAATGGTTGTCTTTTGTGAATGCTGCCCTCTCTGCTCGAAACAAAACAAAACTTTGTTGGCACTGGTTTCTGGTATTGATTAGCACTCCTCAAAGAAGCCATTGATAGCTCTAAGTATACAAATGCCTACTTAATCCCTCTAGTCTGCCACTACAGACCTCTTGCACTGACTGTAACAAATCAATATATTGTTTTCATAATACACCATACACAACTACCTGCATGTCACATGAACTGGTTGTAATTGTAATGCAGTGTACAATAGTTTTCAATGATTTTGTAATTTCTTAAAGGGAAGTCCACCCTGGGATAACAGCTAAAAGGAAGTATATAAGTAAAGGTTTGATGAAAATCTGTTAAGAGGACAGCTTAAATATTGTGCCATCACTTGAAAGCTGCTCTCCCATGTCACGTGCTGTATGATTCCACAAAGTGTTCTTTTCTTCTTTTAGATAAAGGAATAAATCGTAAAAATAAATCAGTAGAAAGTGTAAAATTGTCAATTAGAACATCCTAAAGTGAGACTATTTTAAAGAGGGTTTATCATTTTTGTTTACCGTCTTTATACAGCATAGCGAATAAGTACCAAAGAGAAGTTGCATAAAGTCTATAAGCCAAGACTAGCTGTGACCATGAGGAGTGTCACCCTCTGTTGAGAATATTGACCAGGATACATTAAGCTTGTCCTCTCTCTTTGCCGCTAGCGTTGGCTTCTTTCTTTCTCCGCTGACCAGACCGAAAACACTTTGCCCCCATCTCCACCATGGGGCCGTCAACAGGGTGGAAACACACTGGATTAAATGTTCCGTCACGGAACGGTGACCCAATGTACATTCATGTCTCCTATTTGTAAAGACGACTTAACAAAACACTTATAAATGTGTAGCCCACTCTATACCCGTGCATGGGTCGTTCCAGAAATAAAGGGGCGCAAGGTTGTTTTGAACCCCTTCTGTGCTAAGGAGAAATCACCTCAAGGGGATTTGTGTGTATTAATCTGGCAAAAAGTGTGAGAGTAGAATGTAAAGTGTTATAGAAAATTAGACTAATATTACAATTTTAGTGTAATGCTCATTATAGAGAGTGAAAGACTTTTACTGTGAGAAATACCTTCAAGGATATGTGTCTGATGCAGTACTAAGCAATCAAGCATTTCTGAAAGTTGATTTAAATGATTGAAGTGTGTAAAAAAGAATTGTGATATATACAGTGTAGTGTAAGTACACATTGCATTGTCCATTTGCATTTATGACTTAAATCTTATCTAAGAAATTATACATACACAAAATGTACCGGTACTCTAATTGTTGGTTGTGTTGTTTTTATCGGATATGGCATACACTATGTATGAACCATGGGCCTACATCATGCTGTCCATATGGACGTCCACTGAGCAGTCGATGGAAAGGAATTACACAGATCGTCTTTAATTCACGGAGGATTATCTAACTCTTGAAAGAAGTTTAGAAGACAAAAAGCTTGTTAGGTGCTTCCTTTGTTTTGACCAATTATTGAATTACTGGATTAAGTGATGCATAGAGAGTAAAATACATCATTGCCACAAAGACATTAGACTGTCTCTCTTTCCAAGGGATCTGTGCTTCCTGTCTTTTATTGCACTTTCATTTGGAGGTCAATTATTTCTGAGGGCAAGTTTCTATCCGATGGCTTTGATCTATCGGCTGGAACAAATAAAATCCATAACTTACTGTTGCTGATCTAAGTGGTATGGATCACTTTGTTTAAGTAATGGCACCAATATGCAAATTGTGTAGACATTCTACGTGCTTTTGTTTGGAGAGAATGGTAGGTCTCTGTCTTGCGATCAGTGATCGAAGATGGATCAGTGATCGCAGATGTATTGATTGTAGTTTGGTCACAATGACTGGTATTCACCTTTTCACACGCATCGGTTAATGTTACTCTTAGAGTACATGTAGCCTTGATGCCAGGTGTTTGGACATTTTATATTCAAACTCTTCAAGCACAGATACACTTGCATCACTGTCGGTAGGGTCTAGAACTCACAAGACTGGTAACTTTTTCATTATCTTCTTTTCCAGTGGTCCAATGAGCCACAGAAAAACCAGGGTGATTTAGTATACTGCCAGACCGGTTTTGTAGAGCCTGGATTATAAATGCTCAATAGCCTGTAAGTAAGGCTACTCTCAAAGTGGGTCAGGGAACTCTTCAAGGCCTGAATAAAACATTTGAAAGTGATTAAATGTTATCGCTGTTTGATGACATATAATGATCTTGTTTGTTTGTTTGTGTGTGTGTGTGTTTGTGTGTGTGTGTGGGGGGGGGGGGGGGGAGGTGGGGGGGGGGGGTGAGTAGGGGCATACCTTACTTCCATCAATGTATTGAAAAGGGATTCTGGTTCAAAAATCTGAGAAACACCAAAACAAATTTGTAGAAAGACAGACAATTATGAAAAAATATGTGTTTAGGTTGTTTACATGTGTTCTTTTTAAAGGGAAAATTAGCAGCTTTACCATGAAAATGTGATGTCATAGTGCAAGCAGAGCTGGATTTTAACTGAGTTTTATTGTGGGTTGATTCTTTTTGGTATCTGGGGGGGGGGGGTTGTGTGGGTCTTCAGTTGTTTTAATTGTTTTTTTCCTTTCAACCACTTTTTTGTATTGGAGATCCCAAGGAGGGGTTGGGGTAGAGGGTCATTGAGATTATGTTTTGTGTAAGTCCTATACGTATGGATCAAATATATAAATAAAGATATAAGTACATAATATGGATAAAAAGTACTACACTGCTATTTTGCAGTGTAGTATTTTAAAAGTTCATTTTAATGAACTTGAATCCCAGTTCTGTCCGCTGCAATTGAGAAAATGTGCTTATCTGGATCATGACTTTATTCATGTGGATAAGAAGGATAAGACTGGATTAGTAATGAATAGAAGGATAGGGATTAGCAGGGGATCAGCGGGTCAGATCCAGGAAAAAAATAACAGATTTTGAGGGGCTACTTTTTGAGCACATTGGCTGATTTGGCTAGAATTTTACATTGTGTCTGTGGAAATTTTGGGGGGTTCTTTTAACATTTTCCAGGGCTCTTGTAAGTATCTTGGGGGCGAAATCACCCTGAGCCCCCATGTATTCTTCCCCCTGGTCACATCATAGAGGGAGGGATTTGTATGAAATAACTAGATGGAGAGGTGAGAGAGTGTTGTAAGTAGGGTTATGAGCCTTTATGTTGTAGGAGGTTTCAGTGAGCTTTAAAGGGAATATAGTGTACTGGGAAGACAAAAAAGCCTTCAAAAGGTGATCGTGGGCAATCTTCTTGCCAATAGTCTTAAATTCATGTATTGTCCATTTTAGAAACTTGCTGAAAGTTATTTGCCCTTAAATTATTCACATTTGAAGTAATTAGTCAAAATTTGTGAAATCCTCAAAATGTTCGGCCCGATCATTTTGAGGATTTTTTATTTAATCACTAATTACTCCAAATGTTGATAATTTAAGGGCAAATAACTTTCAGCAAGTTTCTAAAATGGACAGTACATGATTAAGACCATTGGCAAGAAGATTGCCCACGATCACCTTTTGAAGGCTTTTTTGTCTTCCCAGTACACTATATGCCCTTTAACTCTTTGTGTGCCACGTAAACAGCTCTGTTCTATGGAATGGTTTATATTACTTGTGAATAAAGTCACACGTCGCACCCAAACAGTTAAACAGCTAAGCTTATCCTACTAATGAATATTATTTTAAAAAATAGTGAAAGCTTTGGAACACCATGTAGTTGTTTTCTTTCAGGACATTTGATGCACATATGTGGTGAAAAGAAAAGAAAAGAAGGAGTGGAAAGAGGAGAGATGATTGTTTGTAATGCACACTTACACAAGGCTGTTTACACAATACTGTTTAGTTTTTGGTGTTTAAAACAAAAACAAATAAGATGTGATAAAAGTGGAATGAGGGGGTAGTATTAGGAATTATGAAGTAGTAGTTCTTTCTACTGAAGTTACATTTAGAAAAGAGAGAAAAGAGAAAGGGAGGAAAATAGTGCTGAAAATATAGCAAGGTTTGCAACGAACTTAAGGTTTTTTTAGTTGCGCACCTTGCTATATCTTTATCACACTCTTCCTCTCTCTTTCTTTTCTTTCATTTCCTCTATTCAGAAAGCTGTAGAAGAGCTCTGAAAATGCCGAAAACAGCTGCTCATTGCAAGTACTTCTTGCCCTGCAAGAACCTTTCTTCATGGAACATGTATGTTATCCACTTCTACTGTGGTTGCTAACTACTGTGAAATGTTGTAACATTTTGTAATCACTTTAAATTGGCCTGTCCATGCCCTAAGGTGAATAGAAAGTAAATTTAGTTCTAAGTATGCAATATCTGAAGCACAGTTAAGTTTTGTGTATTGAATCCAATGAAGGACAGACTAACTATGGGTTCGATCACAGCGGTGTAAACTGCAAATCATTAAGCATCGATACCACTCACAGACTTCTATGTCTCTATCTGTTGATTGTACTGTACGCTGCTGCATTCTAGCAAACTGTTCGCTCCATGCCCGAGTGGCCCAGCCCCCCTCCCTCGTTGTGGATTCTTTCATTGCGTCCCCTCTATTCATCGCCATCATAAGGGGCAAAAATGGTTGAGTAAACAAGAGAGCGAGAGTCTCCCGTCCTTCTTTGTAGAAGAAAGAGACCGGAGCTCCCTTGTGTGTGCGGTGCATCTGGGAGATAACAGTATGCATTTAGGAAGGGGGCTGGATGGAATACAATACCTCGGAAGAATGGATCTAACGTAATACTATTGCTACTACTGCTATTACAACAACAGGCTATGAAGGAAGATGTTGCTACTGGGCCAAGATTAGTTGTGTGATTTGTTGAGTGGATTGGACAAAACAACCTGTGAGAGTATAGATTGTGGAATATGGACTATGGTGAACAGTTGATTTGTATCAGAAGGAGATGTGTTGTAAAATGGTTGGAGACATTTTAGAGGTGTATTTGTAGTGTAATAAAAGTGTGATACTACAGGAGTATAGAAATGTATATCAGTGTGAAACTGTGGATTCAAATTGGAATAGAACAAATCTGGATGTGAGGTAAGTTGATTGCGCATATCATTTGAGAATCTAATGATTACAATAATCTTTTTAACCATTTATATTGATTTTTGGTGTCTTCTTGGAACAATTCTTCAGACTAGTTTTCTTTAATCAACTCACTACCGGTGTCATAAATGTGTTTGTGAGGTCAAGGGTGTTTTTAAAAAATGGTACTGTTAGGGTTAATGTATACTTACCCTTCTTATGTACTGTATGATATTTTTTAAACAAATATTTATTCATTGATGTTCTATGAGATTACTAGTAAGTAGTATCACCATATAAATTGGTATTCATGTTAAGTGCCATGACTTGTTCTGTTTACCTATAAAGATAGTTGCACAATCACAAAAGTATTGACTTTTGTCTTTTTTTTAATGCGGGTGTTAAAAACTTTTCACTCATAGTCATATATTGTCTGTTATTGATTTTGATATTTCAAAGAGAATATCTCAATTTTTTTTCCCACAAAGTTGGTACCAACAACATACATTTTGGGGACCTACAGTAGTACTACAGGTAACTTTTGATATCAAGTATTAGCATGAAATGAAAGAGCATACATTTCTGCACAAGATTAATCCAATTTTGTCATCAAGAATACCAACTTCGTAGTGGAATAGAGGTAAAGTAATAGCTTAATCTTCAAATTGGCAACGTGCTTGACAGGTTCAAATCATGTTTTTGCTCTGCAAATTGCAATAATTATTGCTCAAAATCGCATTTCTGATATTAGGTTACAGTCTTTGCTTATTTTCATGGTCCAGTTTTGAGATGAAATAGAGTGCAATCAATACGCAAAAATTCCCAAGAAAACAGCAAAGTATCTAGCATATAATCGGTTAAGAAGGAATTTAATTGACAGATACTGACATTAAACTGGGAATGTTGCAGACTGCAAATTTGTGTAATAATGACATAATAAATGGGCTTATAGCTAAAAAAAATAAAATCACACATCACACGCAACAGCGATTCAATAGTATACAAATTAGTTTCACCCTGGATTCAAATATATGTGTATTTTGAACAAACACTCTTCTGCTTCTGGGGTAATTTTGTCCATCCTACCCAGTCATTACTGGTGAGGGCTGGTGTAGCACGTCGCTAATTAAAGAAACGAAGCACTCACCCTCCTATTCATCAATCTTGTAATTACGTGACTGGTCAATAGAGTTGCTCTTATGGGTAATTCAGTGGCGGCATTGTGGGGCAATTAGGAGGGATGTTTTCTCCCCCGCATTCATCCAGGGGTAACTAACTAGCCTGGATGGTAGCCTTACTTTAATCCTTTCTGTGCAACGTGTATGATATAGCTGTATGGGATTTGTGTGTAGTATACTTGTGAAAATATTTCACATGTGGCACACAATGTGCGTCTTCATTAGCCCGATCAGACGAAATAGCGAGCTAGTTTGCTGATCCGGGGAACTAGCCTGAAGTTGCAATGGCGTTTTCATTAGCTCGAAACTCGGGATGCATAAATTATCCCAAGTTTTGCACATACCAGCAGTGTGCGACGGGAATAGGCCACGACCGCATGGCTTCGGTTGTGAGCTCGCATTCACTCACTTATAAAAACCTATTACATAAACAATGCCTCGTGCGCGCTGATGCATGCCGGGATCGAGAAATTTTCAGGCTAATGAAGACGCTTCGAGCTAGCTCCATCTAGCCCAAGATTTCTTGGGAAATTTTCTAGACCAAATAGCGAGCTATTTTGCCTGATCTGGCTAATGAAGATGCAAACAGCTAGCTATTTTGTGATCTGGCTAGCTAACTCGATCAGAACAAGCTCGCTATTTCGCCCACATCGGTCTAATGAAGACGCACCTACAGAGTTAAAGGGCTTTAACTTAGAGATTCAACTAAGTGCACCTGATCACATATGAATATCAGCTGCATGAGAATGCAATAGCTTGTATGAGGCATGCCCAAGCTTTGCCTGGCATATCAATAGCTATTGTACTATACTCCACTTTTAAATCGACTGGACATTTTTTAAACCTAGATTTCCCTTAAAATACAGAGTACTGTTAGTATCATTATGCATTTTTTGACATCTTGTTTTTGTAAAGCAGAATAAATAAATTGAAAATTGAAATCGAATTACGTGACTGATGCCTAAAATTACTTTAAGAATTTGAGGCACAGTGCTGCCAATTATGGAGATAGTCAGTGGAGAATTAACCTGTTTAGTGCCATACAAAATATGGATACACAATACAGATCTATGGATAAAGAAATGTATGAACTTTAATAGTCCAGATGGAGATAGATAATATACAAATATACCAAGCTGTGAGATTGTATAGTGGAAATTATCCATCTGAGGAGGGAGTGGCATAGAACTATTTTTTCCGAGGGGCGAAGCCCCCGAGGAAAAAATAGTAACTTATGCCAGTCCCTCCGAAGATGGATAATTTTCACTATACTTTCGAACTCAATGCTTGGTATATTTGTTTTATATCCCTTTTGTAAAACAATAACTAATAAATACTATTTAGAAAATTGTAAAACTTTCGGTAACACCATGTGGTTGTATGTCGCCTTTTTTTTTTCTCTGTCTCGATATCGGTTCATCCCAGGTATATGCGCAACACACCGCGCACTGCATTCATGCGCGCACTAATTTACGCCCGCTCAGGTAGAGAGCATGCGCAGTAGTGCCAAGGAAGAAAATAGTAAATAGAGCATGCGCAGTCCTCCCCATGAAAAAATAGTGAAAAATATCCGGAGCTGAGGCAGATATAGTCAAATTATTTTGTAGTCTGCGATCATCAATTGACCAATCACGTTCCCAGAATACTCATGAATATTCATAGAAGGGATATAATATCAATTATATATGCATTTGTGTATTGAAAGATAATATGTAAAGATAGGTCAAAAGAGACTAGGTGGGTGCAAAGATAGATATAGGTAGATTATAGAAAAGTAAAGTTAATAAGTATGACAGAATATGTTGTTTGTGGTATTGTGGTAAAGTGATGTATGCATGGGTCTTGATTAACTATCTGTGATATAATGTGTGTATGTCTTTATAGTTTAGGATAGTGTGCTATACTAGTCAGTAAACATATGCTCATTACCTCTTTTAAGTATATGGTACCATACATGGTAACACATATATTGGTCACATTATAATTATTATGATTATTAATACGTTATTAGGAGGATCACAGTTATGAGGCACTGAAGTGAAGAAATAACCAACCCATGTTATTTGTCTTGTAGTAATCAAATCAATATTGATCAGTATATTGATTTCTAAATGCATTTGCAATATCTCTCCAGCATACTTCAACACTCTAGCGATGATAATTGCTGCACGGTATTTGCCCAATATCTGCATCACAATAGAGGGAGAGCTTACTTGGAGTGTCCGTCAATGATTCACTGAGTATCCAAGAAATCAATATAGCCTGGACTACATTGTACATTTTGTGAATGTCTAGCATGCAGCCGTAGGTTCAGCTTAATGGCTCTTACAATTATTTTCTTTGCAAGAGTTCATTCACTCTTGTAAAATGATGTCACCGTATACACTGTAGTCTGTTTCACCTAGATGTGTTCATCTAAATGCCTGTGTTTTAAGTTTGCGTCCTGCAGTGAATTGGCCCCTGATAGAACACTAGAGCCTCTGTGCGGCAGTCGGTGCTCTCATAATGCACAACATGGTCCAAACATGTTCATTTTGTTACAACTTTTGGTGATTGCAAGTTTATCTTTGTATGGACAATAAAAAGATTTGTGTTGGACAGGTGACAAAATGCCTAATTTCTTTACTTGGCTGGCAGAGATTTGTGTGAATGTGAGCAAATATTTGCAATCCTCTCATCTCATACATTGTATCTCTGCCAGCTTAGAAGCAAAGCTTGTCTCTTCCTCCCTGGGAAAACCATTTTCTATCAATGACAAAAACAAATAAGGTGCTATGGCAGCCAAACTTAAGGCAAGCTTTCAACTTGATAATAATTTTTATGAAAAAAGTACTGTATGCACATTATTTTAATACTGCATACATACTAAACTAGTTGATTGGTCTGCAAATGGACACAAGCGTGGGAAATAGCTCATTTTCGTTATGTATGCCAATTTCATTCATTTTGTTCAAACAACACATTACTAATGGTAACCCCAATGCTTGTCTGAGGTTTATCCAACTATCAACAACTGATAAATTCAGAGTGTGTTCCATCCATTGCTACTAAATCACAAAATGCAGGTGAATTTAATAACCTGCCATAGTCAGTGAGGGGGAGAGTTGTGAATACATTACAAAAAACAGCTTAAATACCTTCTCTAACTGGCAAAACTGTGAGAACCCCCAACAAAAACTCATTGATTCCTTGAATCTCTTGGTCTGAGGGGATTACCTCCTAGGATGATACTGTATACACTAGGCCCATCTCTGCTCCCTTTATCCCTACTCCAGGGAATCTATAGGGAAAGTGACGTAAATTAATTGTGGCCAGGCTCGGCTATTATCTTCCTTTGTTCAAGTGTGAGCAACTGGAATTCCTGTTCCTCTGTAGTTCAAGACGCTGTAAACCACAGGTCTTGTGATACCTCATGCTGAGAGGTGTTTTCACTACATGAGTTTAAAAGGCACCATACTGGGTCATTCGTAAGTAACCAGCATCAACTTGGTTCCAATTTACCAATCTGAGGGTATACATTTTCTTGGTGAATTGATTTTCACAAACCTTCCCCAGACAAAGAAATAAACAAATAAGCAAGCATGCTGTCTAATGATTATCTAGATCTTACAAGCATGGAGTTGAAGGATTAAATATACAACTTGTCTACGCATGGCTATGCAGTAATATTGTGAAATGTCAAATATAAGCCAGTTGCAATAGTGTCCAACTAATGTGATATTAAATGTTCTTTGAATGTTTCCATGGTGAGAGTGTACTAATAAATACTATTTAGAAAATAGCAAAACTTTCGGTAACACCATGTGGTTGTATTCTTTCGGATAATTGGCCCACTTATGGGGTGAAGAAAGGAAAGGAAAGTGAAAAGTGAAAAAAGGAGAGGTGAATTTTTATATTTTATAACACTTACACAAGACTATTTTTAGCTTTAGTTTTCGGTGTTTTAAACCGAAAATAAATGGGATGGAATGGAGGTAGAAGAAGAGGGTGGGTGTTGATGAAAGTTGTGAACTAGACACAAAGTAGTGATAAAGAGAAAAGAAAAGAAAAGAAAAAGAATATGAGAAAAGTGTAGAAAAGTTATAGTCAGTTCTGCAACTAACTATAGGTTTCTTTCAAAATCTGAAAGAGGGAGTATCAGTCTCGACGTTTCGGGCAGTGTGCTTGGAGTGCAGCTTACCTGAAGATCTGTGCCTGACCTGGATGTTGACGTTCTTGAGAATCCGCTGAATCTTGTGAGAAGCTTGTCCTATGTAAGGGAGAAAAACTGAAGCTAAATGTGGCGGAGCAGGAGTGCGCGGACGAGGTAGAGATGTCTTCACCTTTCGAGGAGGGTATCCGTTGATGCTGGTGAGCGCTGTCTTGATGTGCTGAAGCTCTTGTTGAAGGTGTTCCTCGTCGCTGATGTCGTGTGCTCGCCGGATGAGAGTACTGGATACTGACTGTAAAACAGAAGGGTAAGCTGCACTCCAAGCTCTTCACCCACAAAGACAGGAAGCCGCCGGACACTCAACCAGGAGTCTACAAGATACCGTGTGAATGCGGTCAGTTCTACGTTGGAGAAACCGGAAGAAGCCTTAGGACCAGACTCAAGGAACACCAGACCAGCTTTAGACGGAACGAGTGGGAGAAATCAGCTATCGTCAAACATGCTCAGCAACAGAATCATCGCATCGACTGGTCCAACGCAGAACTCATCACATCCATTAAGCACTGGCACACCCGGCGCGTGAGAGAAGCCATCGAGATTCTTCAACATGACACGGTACCACAGGAGAGCGGACTTGTGATCAACGATATCTGGATGCCACTTCTTCACCACGCACACCGGCAGCACCACCACGCACAACGCACACGGGACGACGACCTACCCGAAAGCTCGGGGAATTGAATACGCCGCACTTTCGCGCCGTTTCACGCTCTAGTGCACACCGCGCATTCGCGCCGCACTTTCGCACCTATTCAGCTGTTTCACGCTCTAGTGCACACAGCACATTCGCGCCGAAACGCTCTATTCCTATTGGCTGATTTCGGACACTCTCGGGTTATTTCGGATCCGTTCGGATCGCATAAATACCCGGCGCGCTCGTTAGTTTCTTCGAGTTATTCTCCGGATGACGGACAGAGCACACTGCCCGAAACGTCGAGACTGATACTCCCTCTTTCAGATTTTGAAAGAAACCTATAGTTAGTTGCAGAACTGACTATAACTTTTCTACACTTTTCTCATATTCTTTTTCTTTTCTTTTCTTTTCTCTTTATCACTACTTTGTGACTAGTTCACAACTTTCATCAACACCCACCCTCTTCTTCTACCTCCATTCCATCCCATTTATTTTCGGTTTAAAACACCGAAAACTAAAGCTAAAAATAGTCTTGTGTAAGTGTTATAAAATATAAAAATTCACCTCTCCTTTTTTCACTTTTCACTTTCCTTTCCTTTCTTCACCCCATAAGTGGGCCAATTATCCGAAAGAATACAACCACATGGTGTTACCGAAAGTTTTGCTATTTTCTAAATAGTATTTATTAGTAATGTGATATTATTTCCCTTTTATCAGCTGCTACTTAATATAAGTACATGTTCATAGCAGCTACTGCTCCAACTACAGTGAAAACTGTATAAAAAGACTTCCCAAGGAAGACAACAATTGTTGTCTTCATGTGCAGGTTCATGTGTGTTTTGTGTGCATGTGGGGAGGGGGTAGCTGAAACGTGCTGACAAAAAAAAACTGACAGAAATGTGACATTGGTAGTAATGTTCTTTTTATTGTTTTATTTCATGCCCATCAAATGTATGAAAAAGGGCAAAATAAGCAAAGCTAATTAATCAACAATTCAATTTTCAATGTTCAAAAAATGCTTGTGACTGTTTATAACGATACGCACTGCCCCTTGATGCCCGTAAATTATTCTGGTTTATCTAAATAGGTTAATAACAAGTAGGAGACACAATGGATGTGATATAGATGTCATTTTCACATCTTGTCCTATCCTTGAATGCTGACCACTTCAAAGGAACAGATTACATGCACTATTGAGCACAGATAGTCAGAAATTCTTGTTTTAATTCAGCCGTAACATGGTAAGGCTGATTTTGCTGTCATCATGGCCACTGATATCTAGGAGATTAGTGAATATAGTGAGCTTAAATGTTGCAAAAACACCCTGCCCTTCTCTACTCATGCATTTAGGAGTAGAAAATAGTCTGCTTGTTTCCTGTAATCTTGTGGTTTGTGAAGGCTATTTGTAGTGTTGAGATACTTCTCCTGTGTAAACACATGTAGAATTCATGGTATAGCCATACGAAACCATTAAGCTATGCTGTTTTGGGATAACCATACAATGAAATTCTGTGTGTGAATGCTTACTAATCGTATATTCTATAAAGAAGCTAGAGTCTGGGCATAAAAATTGTATGCAGCATTTACATTTTCTATGAACAATATTTTGCAGCTTAGAGATTTTGAATGGAAGTTCCATGTGTGCACAGCATTGAGTTGTTCTGATAAAGGTATTTGTATAATTGAGCTAGGTATTAAAAGTTGTATCCTACACTGATAAAGAATAATATGTACACTGTACCAATGTTTTTATTTGCAAGTATGAAATGATGATTTGCAGGGAATTTAATGTATCATTTTGAGGCATTTATTTCATATGACAAGGTAGAAGTGTTATATAATGAAAATGGAATGAATTAGAAAGCTCACGAGTCAGATGTTTGGTGTACCACACGCACACCACTTTGTACCTTTGATAGACTGAAATTGCTTATCAGACACGAGCCCTGATACGTACGTATAATTGCTTCCGCCGTGATCATCTGTAGGCTTTTGTCGTATATCGTACATGGTACATGGTAGCACAGACGACAAAGTGCTCCTCCGTACCCCCCAGTGGCGTCCACCTCTATTCAAATCACGGTTTCTATGTAAAATCTGTTGATGCTGATGTCACAGCTGAAGCATTGTTTATTCCTGGTTCGTTGCACTTGTCTGGGGGTTCTTTATTACTAGGTCAGAATTTAGTAATTATGGTTGTCCTTGATGAACCCTGTTGACTTCTGAGATTATCTGCTTCCCATAGACCTTACACAGAGACCACCCGGTTACCTACACATTAAATGATTAACAGATATATAATGATACTTTTACTGATATGGTCATACTATTTACTAGATTGATTTATTTGCAGACAAGAATCAATAATTGTTCACAATTCATTTGAGGGTATTTTATTTGATGGGAGGTGTCTTTCATATTTCGCTGTCCTGCTAGAGGTCATGGCCAGCACAATGATCTCTCCCATAGCTCAAAGCTACTATCGTTTTATTTCCTAATCCCCCCCCCCCCCCAGCTTTAAAAATTGTTTATTATCTCATATTTCTTCATCTTGTGAATTGTTTAGTAGGAGCAATCACCATCAGAAGAACAATTTTCTTTTTGAAGTGTTACAATGTCCCAAGGCTATTTCCTAGCTGTATTGCTGGCTATCTAAATTGTTTCTCAGCCATCCCCCTCTTGACCCCCCCCCCCCCCCCCCCCTTCAGCTTTTACAGTTGTTACCTTTCTTTAAACCAACATCAGATGTTTTGACCCTTTGGAATTCTTTAAACATTGCAGGCAAAATAAATCAACTTGTGATGTATATACATGTGTTAGAAAAATGTGACTTCACACTTGATTGCATCATGTCACAGGGGTGAGATGATGTCTTGTGAGTTGTTTTCATGTTACACATTGTGCACACTGTGCTTTGTAGTTGTATTCAGGAATTGGCACAGGTAGGGGGTTGCAATGTGCATCAGAAATAGGTCATAGTGAAAAGGGCAGAATGTATGTCATACGTGGGAGGTTTAGAGGGCTTACTAAGATGTTTTTCAATGTTGAGATACTTTATGCAGGTCAAAAAGATTTGTGAAAACTATGAAAAATGGAAGAAACTGTATTAGAAGTTTCCTCCCAATAATAAAACTGGAAACTGACTTTAAAGGGATAGTTCACCTGGAAGATGAGTTGGTTTCAATAAAAGCAGAAACATGCAAAAAAACATACTAGTGAAGATTTGATTAAAATCCGTCAAAGGATAAGAGAGTTATGATTTTTTTAAATTTCAATTTTGTGACGTCACGTGTGAGATTCCCTCCCATAGTTCCACAAATTGCTCTTTTTCTGTTTTTGTTGATAACATCTTTTATTTTATCATTTTATCTGATGGATATTGATTTGAATGCAAAAGTGGGTCAACCATTGGCTACTCACAGATATGTTTCAACATTTCTTTAAAAGATGTGAGCTTTTATACTGTACAGTGCATGTTCATACCTCAAAGTATTTCAGTTATTTCTCATTTCTTGTAAACTTGACTAATCCCTATATAGTGGTTTAATCGGCCCTCTTTTCAATTTCTTAATTTGTATATGCAAAACAGTGCAATAATGAAGCACTATTGAGGACATTTGTTGATGGTATCTACATGATGCGTGGAGAGTGTTCCTTTGTAAACAATAAAGTAATGTAGGAAAATTCAGATTCTAAACCTATATGAGTGTGATAGGCAGGGAGGAGGGAGTGCTGTTTTGAACAGTGAGTATACTCAAAGACAAGAGTTTTCTCAATTGTTTGCGGGGTTATGCCTGAGAGGAGATACAAGAGGACTTCCATCAATAAAATTGGATTGTTGATAAAGACTGAGCTGAAAAGAAATTTCACAGCAGTACTCCTTCCACGCATCAGTGTACTAGTGTTTCAGACCTTCAGTAAGCAGGCAGTTGTACAAACTATATATATAATATATATGTATATAAGGGACGGGTGGAACAAAGGGTTATAAAGAGGTATCTGGCGTTTGATGGGGGCTTTGAGGGGACACACAAAGGGGGGTGACTCCAGTCTGTCGATATGTCATTGATTGGTGCCCGGCTTTATTGGGGGAGGGCCCTCCTAGTACTTGTTGATGGCACAGCGTTGACTGTCACGTTACGATGAGAAAGAGAATATAATCATCACCCAAGGGTATGTGAGCTGTTTCCTAGTCGGCATTAGAAATTAATGGATATCCATAAGTGTATCTTGCTGTGAAAGATGTATTGATTTTTTTTTTATACACACTGTTTCAGGAACAGAAGAAGACTCCTGTCAGTTTGAGCGTGAGTGTGCTGCATCTTGGATGGCCTCGATACGATATGCATGATCATTCCACATGAAAGATGCAAGCGAGGCTCTGAGATGGAGTAATTGTGTCACCCTTTTCCTTTAATCAATTCCTTTTACTCATGTAGCTGACACTGATGGGCAAATTCCCTTTTCCTTTAATCAATTTCCTTTACTCATGTAGCTGACACTGATGGGCAAATTTCCCTTTTCCTTTAATCAATTTCTTTTACTCAGGTAGCTGACCCTGATGGGCAAATTCTAAGTTTGACATGAGACATGAGATAAAGCACTTAGTTTCATGTAGACCCTGAAATGGTAGTAGCTTGAAATCATGAATTTGTGATTTGAATTGTCTTTGATGGTCTGGACATGTGCAGCGTGCCACGTCCTGTATTAACTCTGTCACAGACTTAGTAATTCCTGGCATCAGAGGGCGAGGAAGGCCGAGGAAGACATGGCTAGAATGTGTGAGGAAAGATGTGAGTGAATGTGGCCTGTCTGGCATTGACCCGCAAGACAGAGTCGCATGGAGAGCTGGTGTGCGACGTTGCCTGGTGTTGCCAACCCCATCGAATGGGACAAGTCCAGCACCCTAAAGACGAATTTGGATTTGATTGATTGATTTGATTTGCATATGTGTGATTAACGGCACAGAAAAAAAATCATGATTGCTGATAATGTCTTCATTTTTAAGAACTATATTTTTTCAATATCACAACTCTATAAATTTCACACTCTGGTAGCATTTTACTGCTACAAGTACCATTTATACATAGGGTTTTGCCATTTCCATCTAATTTTTGCTGTAAAGATTGAGAGATAAAAGTGTGTGTGTGTGTGTGTGTGTGTGTGTGTGTGTGTGTGTGTGTATGTGTGTCAGGGGGGAAATTATGTTCTTAGAACTTTTCGTGCATAATGTCATGAAACAAACATCCTAAACTTTGTTTTGCACTTTACCATAAATGCATGAGGAAAAATATTTTTCACATGGATTCTTTTCATATTTCGTGGGGGCTTTTTTTTTGGAATTGCAGGGGCTAAGTCACCCTGAGCCCCCCCCCCCCTCCACCACCCCCTAAGTAATTTCTTCTACTGATATATGAGTGCATACCACCACCCTCTAGCTGGAGATGGGTAATAAAGAAAGCACTTGGTTCTCTTAACGACCAAAGATGGTTGAAGATCATATTTCCCCCTGGAGGCAATCCTGCACTTGTGTGGCTTGCTTTTTGACATGATGGCAGTAAATGTCGCTATCATTCTCTGTGGCCAATGTCAATGACAGTACAATGGCTGTACTCTGAACATGATCCTACCGTGATTCATGCTCCATAAATGTTCTGGCGGAGCTCATATTTCATGATTTTATAGCTTGACATTGTCAGGTTGTAGGAACGAAAATGTTTACCAGAAATACCATGATAGTATAAAGTCGACGATCAGTCAGAACATGATCCTACATACATTTACTGGTATACATGTATTATAAGAAGCTCCATTAACTTTCATGAGTTGCACTTGCAAATCATGAATTATACAACCGTTTTCTTAGTTTTTGAGGATCTTATACATCTCTTGTATCTGCATTATATATTTCACATCAAAAGAGAATGTGCATGATAAGTTTACTTTCTTTTTTAATGCTTGTTTTGAGTAGAGATCTATGGAATGATTTGAACATGTTTTTATAAAGACTTCCATAAATCATAGACCTGAATCACACAAGTGATATATATCTCTTCAAACCTGCTTGTTTTTTTTTTCTGTAACGTACGTTACACGGAGAAGACATTCCTCCATGTTTTCCTCTCTGTATCCCTGTCAGTCTATCAGCACATATCAAAAGCTGAATCGTTCTAGACCAAGTGTTTTGTATCATAGGCTTTCTTCGGGTAAATTGTTGCCACCAGCTCTGCCTGAATGAAGCACACTCACTCACACAAGTGCCACTGTGCCAGAGCTAATTTGCTTTTCCAATTCACAGATGTCCCCAAGGAGCCCCTCTGTTGACTTGCGATTTCTCTTCTAAATAAGAGAAAACAGCGGATGGAACATTCATTCACCAAGGTCCACCCATGCTCCAGGCTTGTAACAGTAGCTCGCTATCAGAGTGCACTTTTCAAGATTCTCTTCCACTACAAAGCAGGGGCTCACAATTGATTTTGCTATATCTTGAGGACTGTAATTTGTTATTCGAATTGTGTCACGTGATCCTTTTTGTATTCTTTGTTAGGAATGGCTTGTGTCCTAGTCTGGTAGTAATACTGATGCAGAGGTTGGCTAAGTACTATGACACGCTGCATTAGTTGTGTACAGTTGACTTAAGTGTATCTGGAGGAACATAATTTGTTATTCGAATTGTGTCATGTGATCCTTGTTGTATTTTTTGTTTGGAATGACTTGTGTCTTAGTCTAGTAGTAGCACAGGGTTACTAGTACAGGTAGGTATTGAGAATGCGTGACTACTATGACACCTGCATCAGTTGTCTACAATCGTGGCTCACTTTTCCTGGCAAAGCTTTTAAATTATTGTAACATATACATGATTGCAACTAGTCATGGAAACAGCCAATGAGCTTTTGAGCTTTGAGTTACACTGATTGCAACTTGCAACCTACATGTATTGCACAGAACTACCATTTTTCAGCAATGTCACTTTCTTTTAATGAATGCTGCACAGATCCAGGAGAGCTGTATACACAACCCTTACATTACCAGGCCTTGAAAAACTCATTGGATTACTACACTTACCCATGCCAATGGTGATGCGAGAGTTAATGGATGCATTATCGTTCTTCTTGTTACAGGCACACATCTTCTCTCTTGGCAAGACTCTACTCCAGCTCCTGGTCTCAAGGAACGACACCAAACCGAATGAAGATGGCGCCCTCTATCAGCTCCTCCACACCTTGACCTCAGATGACCCCTGCAAGAGGTTGTCGCTGCAAGAGGTCCTTCAACTCTGTGAGGAGCACCTGAACAGATCCTCAGCACAACTCACAATACAGCAGAGTTCTTCTCACCACAAGAAGGAAGGTGAGATAGAAGCTTACCACGAATACCAGCCCCTCTCAAACCAGGTTTTACAGCAAAACCACTGATGAACCAACCATGAACCTCTGATGCAGAAAGTTGTACAATTTGGTTGTAAATACAGATGACTTTGTTGACCTATACCCTTTTTTACTGTACACTTTTGGGATAAGAATCTTGGTGAAAGGTTAGGGTCTTTTAATTCTCACATTTCAGGGGTTGAAATTGCCCTAAGCCCCCATGTATTTGTTTTTTTGCACTGGTCAAATATGTGAGAAAAGTACTGACAGCAGTCAACAGAAACTGACTCCCTATTTGGCCTCATTCCCCACAAAGATTTTTTTTTCAGGTGGATGAACCAATGCTTGTGCAATGCATCACAAATTGTAATCCATTGGTGATAACCACTAAGAAAAATAGTAAGTTGTCAGTATGACTTGTTTACAACTATTATTTGTGAAGAGATTTCAAATGCATGCATTTGTCTTTGTGTGAAATAGCAAAATACTAAAAGAAAATGTGTTGGAAGCATTGTTCTCATAAGCGTAACTGCCTAATTTTGTTTTTATTATTTTAACAGATTCCTCACCAAGGAAAGATCTAAGTCCTGTTCCTGAAAGCCAAGAGGGCCATCATGGAGAAGAACAGATATCCCCGGTGGCAGGAGAGGAAAGGATTAATGGCAAGGATCCATCTCCTGTGAGCTCATTACAGTCTCCTGCGAGAAGCCCTGACCAGGAGTCCCCAAGCCCAACCAATGGGAGGAGGAGAACCCTTCCATACATTCAGAACATTCCAAACGCCGCTCTGCTGAAGCCTGTTGCCGTCCGCAGTCCGAAGCAGCCGGTGAAGCCAGTCCCTCGTGTGATCAGACCCAGTCTCCTTCGACCGGTCCTCCAGAGGCAGGCTGCCTTGAGGGGGACGCAGCAGCAGGTCACCATGTCCACTGGAGGCCACCCCGGGCCTCCAAGTCTGGAGGCCTTTGGGAACCTCTCGACCAGAGCACAAGAGATCCTGAAGAAGATCTACTCCAGTGAGGATGGGTCGACCACCAACAGCAAAACGACTGGCAAGGGAGGGTCAGACTCAAACCTTTATGCCAATGATGGGAATGGCAGCAGTGACATTAGCAGCTATGGCAGGACGACTTTTGGAGAGGCACGTGTGAAGGAGAAAAGGAATTCTGTAGGTGCCATCAATCATAGTTTCAGCAGGACTCTTAGCCTACAGGACAATCTGCTGACCAGGAGGTACAGTAGTAGTGACTGTGCCTCTGGTGCTTCCAGCACATCAAGGAGTGTAGAGTACGGCGATGACTCATCACGATCACCATCAAATGTCTCACCTATGCCTATCATTACTGTCTCAAGACCTGACTCAGAGACACCACCGCTGTCATCAAATGCCATCAGGCAGAGAACTAACTCTGTAGGGTCTGCCTTGACTACAAATAAAGTATCCAATGCTTTGACAAAATTCATGAAGTCCAGACAAATGGGAAGTGCTGCAGGGAAGCTGGAGGAGTCAACATTTGATGCGCAGGCTAGCCAGCGAGTGGGGGAAGTCAGGAAGGACTCCCTCACTAGAATACACTCCCTTGCTGGAACAGACGATGAGACATCGAGTGGACATCTGACAGATGCAGAGTTTATGCTGGACGACCCATTCCTTGAAACAGAATCGGACAGTGAGGGCAATGTCCCGAATAGGATGCGCTCCAATAGCATCGCTGTGTGCAATGCTTTCAACTCAAAGTCCTCAGCTTTCAGAGTACCTCACCAAAGTAAACCAACCAGAAAACCTAGTCTTTCAAATCTAACTGAAATCAAAGAGGAGGACCAAAAACCATCAAGTGGCAAAGCACCTGGAAGATTACTGAGTGTGGATAGTTCTGATTCAGAGTACTCTAACATTAAAGATTTGGCCATGGTTCGGAACAGAAGTGCAAGCTATAGTTCAGAAAAATCTGGAAGTTTGTTGCCAGCAACCTCACTTTTCACTCCTATCATCTTAAATGAACAAGTCTCATCCAAGCTAGAAAGGCCTGTGAAATCGCCTGTGGTGGATGAAGCAAAAGTCAAAGCTAAGAAAGCCATGGAACTTATCAAGCTAGATCTGAAAGCTCCAAAGAGAGAGAAACCACCATCAACAATGCTGGAGGATCTTGAAAATGATGCTGCGGATTTCATTCCAATATCAACAGGAAAAGACGCTGCAGACACGACACAAAAGATAACCCCAAAGCCTGAAACGATTGACATAAAAACCACAAATAAACCATCGTGTGAGTCCAATAACCACCTTAGTCCTGTACTGAGTACTGATCAAAAACTGAAGCTTTTATTTCAAAAACATGGATTAGGATCCCCTAACCCATCGCCACGAACATCTCCTAATCCATCACCACGCGCATCTCCTAGGTTTGGCATGTCAGCAGACAGTGTGATGTTGGGGCAGGGATTGAAGAAAGTCTTCGGTGCTTCTCTATCTCCAACATCCAGCAGTGTACTGACTGTGCCCACAATAAGCAGTGGTTCCCCAAAACCTAATAGTCTAACTAAAACCCCGCTGAGGAGAGACTCCAAGAGTACCAGTCCAGGTCCATTAACAAAATCTGTGACCGTTGTTCAGCAATCGCCTGTCACTACTCAGGGGGGCTTTGCTCCCATTTTCACACCAAAGGAGGAGGATAAGCTTCATCTGAGGGACGGGGTTGTCAGCAGTCCCTTGGTGGTAGTTGATAAGTCAGCATCCTCTAAGAAGGAAGAACCAGAAACCGTGCAACTCAGTGTAGGTCACCACAGTGCATTTCATAAACATAATGGAATTGATTTGAAAATGAGCAACAGTGGACCCACAGAAAATGTCTCTTCAGATCAAGTGTCGGATAACATTCTAGAAGAAAAGAGTACCGGATTGCTCTCTATGACTGCACCAAGTGATCAACCACTCATTACTCAAATTAAAGACATCAATGCTAATCTTGAGAAGAGTAGAACACCAGATGATAAGCCTCCTCAAAATCATGTCGATGACAAACCAAACACATCAGGGAAGGAAGAGGACAGTGTCACACAGTCACAACCCACAGTAGGGTCAGTTCTGACACTAGATCCCTCATCAGGAATCGACTTGAAGGCTTTGAGTGCCGCAAATCCTGGGATGATGGATCAGAGTACCATCGGACAGCTGGGCATCCAGAACTTCCCTTTGCAGGTGCAGCTACAGCAGGACCCTCAGACAGGGCTCTTCAGGGTGGTGCCCATGGGAGTATCCATCCAGGGGATACCGGTACAGATCACCCCGCCCCACTCCACCCCTTCGTCTGTCACAGGTGGTAGCGACACCATGATCTCCCCTGTCCAGCTGCACACCTCCAGCCCCAGCTCTCAGATTGGAGTCACAACTCCCGTCAGCGAGGACAAACCCTCCCCTCTCCGGCCAATCCCAAGGAAGAAGAAACCAGCGGACACAAGTAGCGATCCCGACTCATCCGTCGTCCCTCCGCGACACCGGAGCCTCGCGGAGCGGAAGCGAGATCATGCGAAGAAGAGGGCAGAGAGGTCAAAGTACTCTGTCTCCCCACACAAAAAGGCATTTGGGAAGCTGCCAAATAACCACCTGATGACGGATTCCGAGAGCAGCGAGTCGTCGTACTCGAGTCCCGCTGCAAGCTTGGGCCAGGGTCAGGCAAGGCCACATCGCAGGAAGCCCACCAAGTCACCGGCCAGCTCGTCTCATGGCGAGTCAGATCACAGGAAGGATAGACACAGAGAACAATGTGAGTACTAATTCATTTTGATATGTTCTAATCAATCCCTTCCCAAAGCTTAGAAACCTTTTTTTTATGGTAAGATAACTATTTTAATGAGATAAGCTTAAACTACATATGTGTATAGTCGATGCGCTTAGATAAATACCCTACCCACATTATTATCATCACAGGACCTTTTTGAAATTAGTCAAGATGCCAAACCCAAACTCCTCCTAAGTGAAACTATACCCAGTGTGTGTATTTCACATATGCTCAAGGCCATTATTTAAGATACCAGCTGGGATCATACAAAGGAGTATGAATAATCTCTGAGGAGGGGTCTGGCTGAAAAAATAAGAAGACCAATTTATTTTTTACTTGTTATGCTATTATCCCATCCAAAATGATTTCAGTGAAACTGCCCGCCTTCACACAAGCATCTTTCCGCTCCCTCTTCTTTGTTTTTTCTGTCCATGACACCATCGGGTTCAGCATACATCTCCTTGTGGGTGTGTAGGGGGGGGGGGATTACTGCAGTTTTGTTTTCTTAATGAAATACTTGTAACTGGCATTTACGGTGCGCCTGGCAGACAAAATTGGGAATTTATGAGGTGACAGAAATTCTTGTCATGAAAGAAGACTGATCCCATACCTTTGATATTGCACACTTTTCTCTCATAGTGTTACTGCTCATATAAATGTTTCTCTCTTGAAGCATTGATCTTTTAATCAGTGAATTGTTGCATGAATATATGTTTATGACTGTTCCCTTTTTTGTGGCAGTAAATGCACCCCGGTCACCGAATGTTGACAGGTTGCGACAGGAACACAGCGGTAGCAGCAGCAGCAGCCACCGGTCACATACCAAATCTAGCAGGGAGAGGGTCCGACATACCCCGCCCTCCCAACAGAGCTCCATCTCCACCCCCACTGGTAAATAGCACACTATAATTATAGAAAGTAGAACAGTATATTAATAGCATGATAAAGACTACACAAAGTCAACAAGTTTACGACCAATTTGATGAACTCTTGAATTGTAAATTTATAAACTGATAACATTTTGAGACAGGCACACCAAAAGAGTTCCAGTCATTTCTGTTTTATCATAGAAAATTGGAACATGACTAAAATCATCAATTTGGCAGTGCTCTTGGAAAGTGAAAGCATGAAGCAAGGACAAAGACATTTAGTTTTAGTTGAAAGTTTCTAATCTCTGTGACTTGTGACAATAGCTGTGAGCATGTGTTCAATCTGATTATCTCGCTCTTCCCTCCCTCTCTCCCCTTTCTCTTCGTTCCCTTGTCCCTTCCTCTCAATATCACTCCTCTCCCATCTCCCCTTTCTCTGTCTATCCCTCCTCTCTCTCTCTCTCTCTCTCTCTCTCTCTCTCTCTCTCTCTCTCTCTCTGTCTCTCTGTCTCTCTCTCTCTCGATTTCTTATATCACACAAAAAACACACCCAGGCACATCCAATTCAGCAGGTAACGCCCAACAAAACAAAAGCAAGTCTTCCCACCATCATTCCCAGCTTGCACCACCATTCCCTCCCGCACCCCAATCCCAAACCTCCCCCAGCCTCGCCCCCATCCCCCATTCAACCAGTGACATCCCCGACGACACGGACGACACCCGGCCCCTCGTCGTCGTCCCCAGCTCACCGATGTCCGTCTCCATGTCGTCGCCGTCGCGTGACAGCGGGGTGCACATGCGGTATGCGACGTCCAGCGGAGAGGACCTGCCAGCCATGCAGGAAGCAAGGGGCAGTGCCCATCCTCTTGCTGATGCCCTCCAGGGTAATGTCCACCTCAAGAAGGTCATCCGCCAGATCAGGCAAGCCTTTGCCTTTGATGGGTATCTGGAGAATGGCGTTGAGGATCTCCACATGGGTGAGCACAGAGTGATCTATGTAATGGTGTACAGTATTTATTTTGTTCTCCTTTAGGGTCTGAATCATGATTATATATAATTTCAATTATACTGTACTATCAACCTTTTTTTATATTTTCACTCTTGTAAAGGTGCCTCCTAACTTCTCAAGCGTTGTGCTTGTATTCGAGGAAACCCTTATCTTTTGATTTTATTTCAATATGTAAATTGTATATTTTTTATGTTCCTTTACCTTGATGAAAAATAAAACTACTCTTGATATCAATCCTTCCTTCCATCCACCATCCAGCGGAGTATATTGCCTCTCTGGCCAGTGTTACTTGGGCAACCTTCTCTGGGGCTATCACAGAGAAGTTCTGTGACCTGTACTGGGAGGAGGAGCTCCTGGAGGGACTCTACGAAGCAGTCAACGGACAGAAGCCTGCCAGACCCTCAAACATGTGAGCACTGACCTCTCAATAACAATGATAACTTTGTTGTAGCGCTTTCCTCAGACAAAGTACTATCCAAAATGCTTGATTATTACCCTGGCTTTCGCTCGGCAGCCAAGAATATAGCGCTAGAAGCTAGTGGATCTAATTAGATCAGGGATGCTATATTTCTGCCAGGTACCCATTTACTACATCTGGGTTGAGAGGAACACACATGAGCAAAGCACCTTGTCCAAGGATGTACGCACTGGGCTGGGCTCAAACTCAGGATCTCTCTGCAAGAGTCAAGAGCTCTCACCACTTAAGCACAGTACCCTTCTATACCGGCACAGATCTATCTATTATGCCTCTGCCATGAAGTGGCTGGGTGACATTATGTTAAGGGTTTTTCTGTCCTTTTCATTTACATGAAATTAATGAATTTACATGGAATAGTTGACCAAATTTCATAAAAATTGGTGCAATGATAATGTAAACGGGACAGTTTACATGTTTACACATTGATTACATGTGGAAAATTTAGGCCTTCCCTGTATGTTTTTACATAAGTTACTGAGATTATTTGTGATGATATTGTCTTTCTTTCGATAAGGTATCTTCCTATCATACACTTTTCATGTTGATTTCCACTTTTGTAGTTACGGGGTGTATTCATGAGTAAATGCTGATTCAATGAAGTAATCATTTCAAGTAATGAAAGAAACCAACTATGCTGCTTCATCTAGTAACATTTATCGTGTGAAAAATCCTGATATCTCTTTTACAGGAATGATCCAGTGACTCAGACAAAGCACAGTGAAAGTCGAAAGAAGACCATGAGAGAGGCAGGTTCTGACCAAGCTAGAGAAAAACATGACAAATCTGGAAAGGAGAATCGAAGCAGCAGTACCTCAAAGTCCCGGGAGAGGAGTGAAGGGAAGAGGTCATCTGCTGAGCGGAAATCAGCCGATGGTGTCCGCAAGAATGGACAGAGAGATGGAACGAAGACATGCAGGACAGAGGGATCTGATAGAAGTAAAGACAGGGTTACAGATAATAGAACGTCCAGTGGAGATGGGAAGAGAGAAGAGAGGAAGGGGCATCGTTCAGAGGGGATGACAGGGAGGAAGATATCCTCATCCTCAGATGCCTCGCAGATATCTCAAAGGAAGCAAGGGTCAAGAGGTGGATCGGAAGAGGTAGAGTCAACATCGGTGCAGAAAGCAGGAGAACAGAGGCAGCGGAAGATGGGCACAGTGGACAAAGAGTTGGGTCAAGCAGTGGGTGAGAAGGGAGTCGATTCACCACGGACTGCTCGACGTAGTCAGGGGAAGACCCGGATCACCAATGGAGAGAGGGAGAGAAAGATCAGTCACGGGAAAGAAGCAGAAAAAGGCGGTTTAGATGTAGAAGTTAAAACTCGAAGAGTGAGCAAGGAGAGGAGAGAAGGGGCAGGGAGCAGAAATAGCGTAGATGGGGAGATGACAGGAGCTCGAAGTCGGAGGTCTAGCAAGGAAAGCAGGGAGGGGAGGGAAAGTAGAAGCAGCCGGGATGGGAGAGATAGCAGGAACAGTCATGATGGTAGAGAGAGTCGAGACGGAAGGGAAAGTAGAGAAGGAAGAGAAAGCAGGCAGAGGACAGGCAGTGTGGAAAATTTATTACGAGTTGACGAAGAGAGTAGTTATGACCCTACCGTTTTAGCGGAAAGTGCGCCCCAGACGAAGACCCATGGTCCTACCATAAAGGACAGGACATCATCGCGAAATGGTCCAGTGCAATCTCGGGAATCCCTCCTTTCGTCGTCCAAAGACTCACTCTTGTTCGATCATTCCATCATGAGCCACAGCAGCCATGACTCCTTCAGCGACAAGCCAAACGACAGTGCCAGTGCCAGCGCCACCCTTTCTGATGTGACCACCACCGATCTCTCAGCCAGCCTACCCTTGCCATCAGCCTCTCCCGGTGCATCCCAACCAGTCCTGGCCTCGACCCCTACCCCGCTCAACTCCACGCTCCCGATCACAAAGACGGAGCTGACGCAGGCAAGGTTTACTCCGACCGTCGGTAGCAGCGCTGCAAGCTCTCCCACCACGCGGCACCGGATGTCCGTCCTTAGTGACTCGTCGCGACGGGATAGCATGATCTCCTTCACCAGCACCTCCTCGGGGACCTCCTCAAGGACGCACCAGAGCCACCTGACCGAGGCGTCGTCCATGATGGACACCTCTATCGATGAGGGCGGCAGACTGGTGGTGCCCAGCGGAGTGCTGTACAGTGGGGACAGGGTGGACCCATCAGTAGCTGAATATGCACAGAACCTTGCGGGAGTTGGAGACACGCAGAACACCATTGAGAGCAAGATTTCTGTAAGTGGTTCCAGAAAACAATGTTATTTAATGATAGTGAAAGTCATCTCAAGTATTAAAAATACAAAGGGGGATGCATTTGAATTTTATCACATTATCAAGACTTCATTTCATTTCATGAATAAAGAGCAAAAAGGAGAAAGAACAATTACTTCAAGCATCATACATGAACTGTCAAGGAGGAAACCACCAGGCTTAGTTTTTTAGATGATGTTGCAGTGTGAATAAAACTACAGTAATAATCAGAAAATATGTGATTCTCTGTCTTTAGTTTAATACTCTTTGTTCAGTCATCTATCCCCTGTTATATGACAGAGAAGCTAGAACAACAGGAGACCTTACATCTCACGAAATGTGCATTCATGCTTCATTGTGTGAATATAACTGGGCAAGGAATATATTTGTTGTTCATCTCTTGTATGACCTCACAGGAAGTAGACCAGCAGTTGACCCTGGAGAAGCGGTCGCAGAAGAAGACGGCCAAGTTCTACCGCAAGCTCCAGGAGAAAGCCTCTTCCTCCTCCTCCTCCTCCTCGACCACCGCGGAGAGCAAGGCCCTGATGGGCAAGGTGCTGCAGGAACTGGAGGAGACCAACGCCAAGGTGGAGTTCCTGGAATCTGCCAGGAGACACCTGGAGATGCTGTACGCTGAGCAGTGGGGCCTGGAGTTCAGTCTGCTCCACTCACTCGCCATCATGTGAGTCCTAGGGATATGATGATGATGATATGATGAGAATGATAATTTCATTACATTTGTTGTCATTTATTTTCAATTTATGTATTTACACATTCTAAATGAAACAATAACAGTTTAATATCAAATGACTACCGAAATAGTCATATCACATACATTTTGAAAGTATAAGCAATAACCAAAAAAACATAGGAGATCAAGAAGAGGGTGACAAACATACATGTAATATATAATTTTATTTAAATGCAGATTGACCAATACATGCAGACTTTACAGTACATTCCCATGAACAAATGCTGCTAGGGTTGCTTATAATATTAATATTGTTTTTGTTCTGTCTGTGTGCGTATATGTGTACAGCACCAATGGAGAGATGTTGACACGTAGACCAGACAACCCTTTCCTGACCATCCACTCAACCCGCACCACCTCTACCCTTCAGGCCGGGGAGTGCAAGGGGCTCTTCTCCTACCTCTATGCAAGGTCAGGCAAACAAAAACGCTTACATCGATCATGTAGAGAATGGAAGCCTTGATGGGTATTGCTTCCTACGTATCATGTCATTATAAGCTAAACAGTGAGCCTGGTGGATAGTAGCGATGTCCGGTAATCTGTAGATGCAGGTTCAAATCTACACATGGTCTTCTTCTTCTTCTTTTTTTCTCAGCCTTTCTTCCTAACAGATTATTCAATCAATCTCGTTGCTACAGAGATAAAAAAACAACAACAGCAAAACAAAGTTTATATTACTTAAATCATGTTTGTATAATATGCATGCCATGCTACATATTCCTTAATTCCTCTATAACTCTACCCCATTTAACATGTACTTTTCCCCCCACTTTTTAACTTATCTGGTCTCTTCATCTTTCTTCCCTCTTTCTTGTCATTCTCCTTTTCCTTCTGATCATTCTCCTCTCCCTCGTTACCTTCATTCTTATATTGTTTCATACCTTTACCTCTTCTCATTTTGCTTCCCCCTTGTCTGCTCTGTTCTCTTGTTCCTCGTTCCTTGTTTTTTCTCGTTCTCTCTCTGTATCTTCTCTGTCTCTTTTTTAACCTTCTTATCCTCCTTTTCTTCTCTTAGCTTCTTGCTTTTTCCCCTATTTCTTGTTGCTGTATCCTCCTTATTTCAAATGTCCTCTCCTTCTTCTCCTCTTCCGTCTACCCTCTCCTCTCCTTCTCCACCAGTCCTATTTCCCTCTCATTACCAACCAATTACCATTGTCCCATATCAAATAAAACACCATGTTTTACCTATGAGACTAAGAGAATTACCTTATCAGAAGCATTGACGTAGTACTCTTATTTTACCTTACCAGGCAAGCCCTTCTGGATGGATACCTACCTCACTTCTTCTACACCTACCACTACATGGCCACTCGCCAGGAGCTGCTAGACTTCATCACCAGCAGGTTCATCATCGCATGCAGGTTAGTAAGCAAAGGAAGTGATAGTTAGTCCCAGTGCCTGAAACCAAAAGTTGATTATTTGCTTTATATTCCACATCTGAAACCAACTATCTATACCAAAAATTACAATTTGACGTAGAAAAGTAATGTTTACTTCTCTACCTAACCCCGAGCCGCTGCCATGGGGAACACGCGTTAGGACGTGTTTAGTCAATTGATAGTCCGGGTGTAACACACTTTTTTTTCACGCGTACTCAAAATATTGATCACGCGTTAGGACTGTGAGGAGTGAAGAGATCAGCGAAACCAAAAAGTACTATCACCTAGAGTGTAACGAACTTTTCTTCTCAGGTGATCAGATGGGCAAAACTACACTTAATCACGTGATCAACTCTTGACCAATAGCAGCATTCTTAGTATGTGGAATATAATCAATTTTATTCTTACAGTTGGGCCTGAGATCAACGTCACAGCTGATTGCAATCTATTGCAGTCAGACTGCAGTGAATGTATGGAGCAGATTGCATTTGATTGCAATCATTGTTCATTTGATCTCAGGCTCCACTGTATATGTGATTGTTATGTTAAAGGAGTACAGCTTACTCTCGATACAACGAGCACGGATATAACGAGGTTTCGTTATAACGAGAGGAATCTCTCGGTCCCAAAATTTTCTACATGCAAACCTATGGTGCAACTCGTCGCTTACAACGAGCACGGTTATGACGAGATTTCGTTATAACGAGCTTATTCTGTTGACCCCAAGACAAAGAAAAACATAACAATTGCGTCCCGTTACAACGAGGAAGGAAAAATCGAGGGCGAGCTAGTCAAAAGCAATCTTCTCAAAAGATTGAAAGCACATGAGAACGGCACCGCAATGGGCCAGACGCATCTCGTTATACACGTCCACGCAAGGCGAGCATATGCACATTTTCTGATACACTGTACATAAAGTGCTCCTTCGCACAGTACAGCATGCGGGCGTACATGAAAGCACATGGTTTGCAAGTCTGATCCCATCACGGCAATCAAATACGGCGCGTGTTGAATTGGGGGTGCACAGTTTCTGATACATCACTCCTTCGCACACACAGCGTGCGGGCGTACATTGAAAGCACATGGTTTGCAAGTCCGATCCCATCACGGCAATCAATGATACGGCGCGTGCTGAATTGGAGGTGTGTCTGATGAGCAGCGATTGATTGGGTTTCTTGACAAAAACAAATGTGAACTCGGACGGGTAAAATATATTTCACACACTAAAATATGACAATGAGAGAATTAAAGAGATAATAAAATATTCTTCTTTAAATTAGAATGCTGCTGAAAATCATAATTACGATATAAAATGAAATATAAGTATGCAGTTGGAGCGTTAATCTTCTACATGGAACCCCCTCGTAATAATTTTGGATTGACCCACAAAGAAAGTGCCGATCAAAACGGTGTTGCTGCGTCGTCACAAGCCTATCTTACGAGCGAGACGCTCGTATCTATACACCTTCCCCTCATTTCCCGGCCGTTCGGCCTGTTGAGCCGCCCGTTCTCTTGTTTGTCCAAACAACTAAACCGCATGTTTTCTTGTCTAGAAGATTACGATGTCAACTTAGTTTGACCAGTTTATTTACTGCAAAATAATACCCATCTTATTGAGAATGGTCTTTATTCATTTAATGCAATTAGCTATTAACCCAGCAAAAATATATTAAGGTCGGATGATGTGTTCAGCAAAATAAATCCCCTTTTCAGTTTGAAAACGCACGTTTCCAGTCTCCCTTATCGGTTTGATAACGCATATTTTCAAGGCGGCTATAGATATCAAAACATAGTGAAACACAAAGAACACACAGACCCACATATTTCAATGTATTTTATTGTTTTTTATCCTGTTTGGATACAACGAGGTTTCGTTATAACGAGGAAAAAGCCCTGGTCCCGACGACCTCGTTATATCGAGAGTAAGCTGTATAAAACCATTTAATGTACTGGGTAGCAGTGGTATAGACTACATAACCTCAAGTAAATATGGTGCCATTCTGCTATGATAATGAGTCTTGTTTGGTGTCAGGATACTTGGATGGAACTGATAAAATTGTTAAAATCAAACAAAATCAGGTGATGACAGCAGAGCAGGTTTTGCCGTGATTACGGCCAGCAATAGAAGCCCTGAACCACTACTCCTTACCTTTGATAAGTTGATTTAAATAAACATTTTAAAAGACAAATAATTAACCCTTGATTTATTAGCCATTTTTATTTTAACTCTTACCTCAACAATATGTGTAGGCATTTCCAATCTTTAAAAACTGCATATTGTTATGAAATTGTTATGTGATACCAGGAGAACTTCTCTAAGAATGGACTACTTTGATCAAATCCTGCTGCATTTTATGCTTTGATAATGCCAGAAACAACTATTGTGAATTTGCTCTCGTTGTTGCCATGACAGCATGAGGACTGGCTACGGGGAGAGTGACCTGTCCAGTGCGATCATGGCCAGAACACTGGACATTCTCCATGTCTGGGTGGAGGGGTTCTTTGATGTGGATTTCAGGGGCGACCCAAACCTCCTACGTGAGCTGATGTCCTTTGTGACTGATCAGGTGGGTATACAAACTCTCCTGTACCTGTTCATTATGCTTGCACCGAAAATTTTATTTTAGTTGCAATACCATTCGTGATCTTATTATTTCCGTCTAAATATGCTCCTTTTCTGATAACACAAAATAAAACATTTCATTTTTTGAAATTGGTTTATAAGTCTCTTTTCTGGTATTAAATTTCATATTTGTAACTATTTTAGGGGGTAAAATCTTCATATTTGTTTTGCTTTTTTTTTTTAGTTCAGTTACAAATGTCATTTGTGATATCATTTAAATACAACACAGAATTTGATTACTTACTCCGTTAAATGTAAATCTGTAAATAATTTGGTGGAAAAGAATGGAAGCATTTTACTTTTTAAATATTGTTTGATAGTAAATACATAGACAGTGCTGACATATTTTGCAGTGTGGACATTGTCCATGATTATAACATTCACCCTGAACCGCACAAAGCATATTTGTTATCCTGATTTATCAATTTCTTTTTGCGCTACCATGGTGAAGATGGTGCCGATGGAGCCAAGGAGCCAGTTTTTGGTGCAGCTGTTGGAGAAACGGCAGCAGGATGCGGTGAACGGACTGACGTCTGCTGCTGCCAGGGCTCTCAGCCCGGACCAGGGCAGTGGGCTGCCTACCACCACCAGGGCTATGGTGAGAGAATGGGGTCTGGATGGTTGTATGGATGATGGAAGGGTGTATGGATGATGGGAGGGGGTATGGAGGGCATTAGAGCATAACCTTACAGAATTGATATGTAAATGTGATGTTCATTTTAATGTATGTAAACAAACAAAATTGTCGTATGATATGGATTAAATGAGATAGAGGGAGAGAGAAAAAAAGGGGGGAAAGATAAGGAAAGAAAGATGGAAAATAAAGATAGAAAGGAAAGGGAAAAAAGAATAGGGAAAAATTAATGTGTGAATATTGAATAGGGGAGTGATGCAGAAAAAAGAAGGAAAGAGGCAGTGTAGGAGTGAAATATGAATTTAAAGTAGAGGGAAAGAAATTAAGAAGAGAGGTTGAGGGAGAAGTGTTCAAGAGAGAGTAAATGAACGAAAGAGGGAAATATAGAAAGAGATAAAAAGGGAGAGAAGATAAGGAGACAGTTATTGAAGAATCAAGTAATGTTTCTCACATTCAACATATAATTCACTCTCTACTTAATATACTCTATTTCCTTCAACCACCTAGCAACCGTTGCCATGGCAGATGCCTGGTGGCTCCCAGGGGGGCGAGAAGGGGAGTGGCTTCAAGGCCAGCCTCATGGCTTGCTTTGTCCGCAAGCCCTCGTCCAAGAACCAGGGGGGTCCAGCCTACAACCCTGCCCCGCCCATCAACAGAGAAGGGTTCCACCTCAGCGACCACACATCCCAAACCATTGCCCATGCCCTCACTCTCATCCAGCAGGTTAGTTCACATTTCAAGACCAAAGACGTACCAGGGCCCTGTTGCATAAAACTTACCATTGATGGTAACTCTGCCATTGATGTAACTACCATGGTAACATCGCTCAATAGCCAATCAAATGCAAGGTTTCCATAGAAGTTGCTATTGATGGCAAAGTTACTATCAATGGTAAGTTCTCTGCAAAGGGACCCTGTACTAGCTGTAAAACCAGTCATTTTGGTGGCACAGCACACCTACAACATATTCATGGGATGTTATTTTCACAAGAAAAGAAATACTTGTCACAGCAAAGAAAAAAAATTAGAATAACTGTAGATTTTCCACTAATTTGTATTGTTTATAATCAATGATTTTGGAACAATTTTTTTCTCCAATACATGTATTTGGTAAATCTCTTATTTACTGATCATGTTTTACCTCATTTTTTATTTTCAATTTCTTTATACTTCAAAGCAAACTTTTCCTTTGTATTTATCATGTTCTGCCACATGTATTGGATTCCATTCCATACATGTAATGTGATCTAAATGCTATTTCAATACAACAAGACTAGTCAATTGAACCACATGCTTCCTAACTCCTTGGGCACATGTGTATCGGGTTGTGCATGGTGATGATGTGTTTCTTGCAAAATTTAGAAAACGCAACCACGTTCCTGACTGAATCCCTCAATCTCCCTTCACAGTCCCTCTTTATCAAAGTGCATCCCGTCCACTACCTGAACTCCCGCTCACACGGTATCGGGGTGAAGGACACAGCCAAGTCCCCCTACTCCATCAAACCCCACCCCTCCCCGCCCGCCAGGGGGGTGGCTGATGGGGAGGGGCGTGACGGGGGTGCAGCCAAGACACTCTTTGCGGAGGCGGTGATGGAGGGGAAGGAGATCAGGGACTTGCTAGACATTGGACAGATCGTCTCACACTGGGTGTCAGCTGAAGTTGTGTCATCAAGCTCAGCTAAGGTAATCATCTTTGTCTTTTTATTCAGTGTATAAATGTATTCAGAGACACAATAGATATTTATTCTATTTTTGCTCTCTGTATAAATGGGATTGATGGATCGATCTGTAAGAAAAGCGCTTTCAACCTCTTAGTTCTCTTTGAGAATATTCAGTGCAATGAATGCTTTCAGAGAGACAATCTGTTGAGATATTAGAACCAGTAATACCTTGCCACTATGGAATCATTGCCTTCCTACAATATATCCCTATATGTCATTACTATTCATGTGGGATGTTTTAATGTGTAATGTAGTGTATTATTCTATCATGATTTTCATGTACCAACACCTTATGATAATAGAAAAGCATTTTAGTTCATAGAACGTTCTCAGAAACAGAAAATTATGTTTTGTGCAACACACGTTACCGCAAAACAAATTCATTGCAAAATGAGGTTCTTGTATTATTCTTGCAAGGATAACAATTCCATGTCTTTGTTTTCCCTGCAGGCCCAAGTTGCTATCCTGAGTAAGTTTGTGTCTGCAGCCAAGACTTGCTTTGACCTTCGCAACTTTGCTTCCTCCGTACAAATCTTGGATGGATTGGATAATGTGATCGTCAGACAAGCACCGGTAAGCACCTATTATTTTTCATCTCCCTCTCCCTCTATCCCCTTCATTTTTCTAGTCTACTGCTTTTCTCTCCATTTATCTCTCTTTCTCTTACTCTCTCTCCCCCCTTCTCTCTCTCTCTCCTCTCTCTATCCGTCAACACCATGTGCTTTATTATGTTTATGACCTATGCTAAAACAATTGTCTCTCTCCCTCTATCGCCTTTCATTTTTCTAGTCTACTGCTTTTCTCTCCATTTATCACTCTTTCTCTTTCTCTCTCCTTCTCTCTTTTTCTCTCTGTCTCTCTCTCTCTCTCTCCTCTCTCTCTCCCTCTCTCTCTCTCTCTCTCTCTCTCTCTCTCTCTCCTCTATCTATCTGCCAACACCATGTGTTTTGTTATGTGTATGAGCTATGCTAAAACAATTGTCTGCTCTCTCAGCTAGGCCTCTTCCCATCCCTCCCCGTTCTTTCTTCTCTTGTGTGTTATTTTACAAGTCCGCCAAAAGCATACAAATAGCTTATTATGGTTAGGTAGCTTTTATACTCAATTGATCATATTGCTTTAACCATCTTCTTTTCCCCATCCCATGACATATTGAATCAGTTTTTTAATTTGAGTTTTTTTTCTCTTTTTCTCTTTTTTTCTTTCTTACCTGAAGTGTTACATTGTTCTAACCGTTAATTGATGGATTGTTGGATTTCCTCTTTCTACACTCACCTGTATGGAGTAAATCTTGAAACATGCTTGAGACCAAGGAGAATAAGGAAAAAAGCGTGTGATAGAAGAATTTGTAGATTCAGGAAGACAGGAAAACGTTGTGGCAGCATCGCCTTAGTGAGAGCGCAAGCCATTTTCTGGTCTCATGAGTCGCAGTGACATCTTTGTCAGTGAGGCCCTTAAGTGCATTAAAGTGCTTTTAGTCATTAGGACTGGTGTGACTCCATTCTTTAAGGAGAGCACCATTTCAACTACCTGTAATGTTTCTGGCAAAAGTGTAGAATCCCTATTCCTTGCTCTTGTTTGACAGGCGTGGCGTGACCTGCCATCCAAGGTGATCTCGGTGTACGAGGAGCTGGATTCCGCCCGGGTCCTCCTACGGGGGGACAGCGAGTACCTGGTGAGGGGGGCTGGTGGGGGGGACCACAAGACCCAGCCCACCCTACCGGCCACCTTGCTGTTCCTGCTCCATGTCCAACAGTTGGAGATTGGCGGTTTCCAGCTGACCAACGGCATGTACAAGTGGACCAAAGTCAGGTCAGTTGCTCACTCATGGATCCTGTTTTTGGTATAAAATCTTTTGTGTGCCAGCTAAACTGCAGTTGTATAAGAATAGAGCACATTTATAACGCGCCTAATACTATGTTTCTAGGCGCTGTGTCGCTGCTGTCCCCGCAGTCATTAAGTTAAGTTCTATCCTTATACCAAATGGAAAGCTGGGACAGCAGCACCACGATTAAAGTTGTGTGGGATCTGTGCGCCTAATTTTTGTGCAAAATTGTGCATATGATAAAGACCTATGCTCAAAATGTTAATCAAAATTTTTCGTCCAGTATCTTTATTATTTTACATCTTTATGTATGTGTGTATGAATGAATGTACAAGTCATGTATGTTGATATTTGATTAGATTCATAATTTGTCTTCCAATTTGCTTCCTGCAGGTCCATTGCCAAGCTGGTGGATCAAATCCGCATGTTCCAGGAGCACTCCTACTCCTTCGAGCATCTAGACCCTGCCCTGGAGGGGTCGCTACGGCAACGCATGGAGGAGTTCAGCAGCCAGGACATCCATGTACTGGCTGCCAGACATAGCGCCAACTACCACCAGGTGTCGTCTTCCAACAGCCGGAAGATCTCGTCCACCTTTCAGAAGATGAAGGCTGGTCTCCATTAGGCAGAGCAGTTGAGAGAGAACTAGAGAGGGAGAAAGAGCTTTGTCATATCGTTGGCAGTCCAGGGAACCTTCATATCTCTTGGCAGCAGTACAGATTTTAGTGGGAAAATCACATTTTTGCACAAGATCAATATGTCCTATTAGAAAACTTTTGGAAACTAAAAGTTTTTATACCATGGAAATTTAGCAAGATGTATAGAATTCGACTTCTAATCTGATTTTCCGCAAAAATCTCAAAATCAATATTTTGATCCCAGAACTGACACAACGATTGGGAAGGCTGCCAATGTTGTGCTGCCTGAAAAAGCACCAATTTCTATGTCATTTCATCTATCATTATCTAGAATATCTTTTCCACATTTGACAGAAGTCCCTCAATGTTCTTTAAATGGCTCCTGTAGTAGGTGTGTTAGTTTACACCCCTCATTGTGCCACTATTGCCAAATAACAATTCTTCATCTTGACATGAGGCTTGCACAAAGGATTTGAAACAAATCCTCTCCTGTTTGTAAAGTTGTGAACTAGAAATTAAAAAAACAAGTAGCTGTATTACAGAACATCATAGTATTATTTGTCAATATGAATTCTGATATATTGTATATTGTAACTAGCAATTCTGATTACACTGATTGGAAGCAGCCAATGAGCACTGAGTAGTTTACGTGTTGCCATGGTAGGTACAATACCACAATTAGTGGGAACGTGGGAAGCGACAAAGCCCTGGGCTTGTCGTATAAAGTGTTGTGGCTGATTTTAATTAATTGCAAGTCTAATGCTGTATATCTAATGTACAGGGTGAATTCAGAATGATTGCAAGTCAAGTTACAATTAATCGCAATTCTTTATAAGACAAGGTCCTGGTATCACATTTATGCTCATGATAAACCCATACACAACCATGATTACTTGAATGATGTGTGTAACTTGGCATTTTCTTTAAATGTCCATGAGATCACCTATACTGCCTTATGTGTACATGTATGTTTAAATCATTTACACCCTCATAGACTAGACCAACCTGAGCTGAAGAAACAGTCTTTCCACTTTGAATGAATGTCTTTCAGCAAAAGTGAAGTGATTCCAGAATTCCATTGCATTCCATTTTGTATTTTTGGTATCATGTCTCAGCATTGTCTTCAATCAAGTCTTGGAATTGAAGTAAAGTGATCAATTATTCATATTAAATGTTAGCAGTATTTACATTTACAGGTATTTAGAGGTGGTTCTCAATCATTGGAGTGCATCATCATCTTCCTTGGCCTTAAAACTGCTCTTAATGTACCCATGAACATGTAAAAATGGCACAAGTGTTGTTTGCCATGGCCAAAGTTGGATTCTAGTACTTGCATCTGGTAGCACAATCTGCATAGCATGGCTGCTTCTTCCTTGCCACCCCGCCCTAAACCTCTCTCCACTTGAATGTATGCAATAATCACCTTGAACAAAATGCCTTGGAAGTATTATTTTTAAGTACTGTACTGTGATATGTCACATGTTCTCCAACTGCAATGTATTCAATTTATTCTTCAATAGCTCCCCTTTTCTCCGACCTCTCTCTCTCTCCCCGTCCTCTCTCTCTCTCTCTCTCTCTCCCTCTCCTTCTCTCTCTCTCTCTCTCTCTCTCTCTCTCTCTCTCTCTCTCTCTTGAGAGCTTCAAAATCATGGATCACCTTGAATTGATAACCTTGATGAAATTATATATAGATTCCTTGAACCGTCTACCTCGGCACAATGTTGAACTAAAGTATTATGTGAATGTGACCTTGACTTTAGTCCTCATGAAGCAAGGGGGAGAAGTAGTTCTTAGCTCATCTTTGTATTCCCCCTCAAGACATCATTATCTTTTGATACATCCATTGTAGATTTCTGTAGAGGGATTTACCATTTAAAATAAGTATGTTCCTTGCCAAAGAGTTACTACTTGTGTCAAGTAGCTTTAACAAACCTTAGAACAATGCATTCTGTGAAGAAGGTATTAAATTTTTGTCATATATATTGGTATTACACAAAGCTGTTCTATGATTAATAAATATGTCAGTAAATGTCAGACTGATTTTTGCTGAAAAAAATATTTTGAGGTCATCGCAAAAAAATGGTTCATGTCAAAATGTACTAGGTAATAAATAATCAGTTGCTACCAAATATTTCAACAAAGTAAAAAACATTCCAAATCTTCAGTTTTCAGATTTCTGTTTAGGCCAGTTATATTTGTTTACCAAAGTCCTCAAATTTTATGACCAATCAGAAGGATCTTTATTTGTATTTCTATCAAGCAGACAAATTTATGCTTACGATTATGAGTTTTCATGTCTTCATGATTTGTCAAGTTTATGCTGATGCTGTTGCTCATCTGAATTACTCAAATATTTGATGTTTTTGGCTGTAATGATGTTTTTTACGTGCTTTTGTGTGGCCAAACAATAATGCAGGACTGAAGTACATTATTGTGGTTTGGAACAATAAATGTTGATATCAAATATTCAAAGATACAATGATAGTCTAATTTGAAAAATATAGTATTGCCAATTTGAAAGCCAAAATAATATTTGTCTGGTTTTTGCACTTAAAGGCACTGGAAATGACAAGTTCATCTTACGAAGCTATTTCATGTGTTCTCCATCAGAAGGTATTTTTCCCCGTTAAAATGATAAATGTTACTATTGCGATTTTCATGAATATTAATGTGGAATGTCTCCACCTTGTCAATGTGATTTGATTACTGTAAATTTTGTATTGGTATAAATTGTACATATAACACGTTAAGTGTCAATACATTCCATGCTAGCACTTTTGTACATAGAGGCTGATCATTTATATTTTGTATATATTTATACATTGTGAATAAATTTTTACAGAGTATTCAATGCATTGGAAAGGACTCAGTTTCTCTTTTGTTGCGATTGTGAATTTGCCTCAAATTATGATGTGTGTGCAATTTAAATTGTATCATTCAATTTTTTATGAAGTACATGTATATCAATATGTGTAGAGTGTAGTTCGTTCTCAAACAATAACAGAAGAGTACCATTCAAAGTACAAAACTGAATGCTGAAACTACTTGTCTATATATGCAGTTTAATGTACAGTCTGTCATACAGTATTTACAGCACACATAGTGCCCAGACCAAACATTTTGTGCAGGAAATCTACATAGTTACATTGCAGTACACAGCACACAGGCCAACTGTATAATCCAGATTATTTCGTATACAGATATTTTCATGACTCGCAACCAAAGCAACATTTAGTGTACATCTCATTGCCATGTTGAATATGATGCCATCTTTGCATTTTTTTGAGGGAGATTACAGTACACTTTTATGTGCCTCTCTGAGGAAAATGGTGCATTCAGCAATGATTCAACGATTAACCAAGATCATCAATATGAATATGACGTACTCTACGGGGGATATTATCTATTAGAAATGTATTTTTCATTATTTTTTTGTGGGTGTCTAATTCTTAAGCATGGTGTCATGAAATGAAGACCCTGTTTGATTATGCTTCTGACAAAAGGAAATCCATAAATCACTTACAACCACTGTTAAATGACATTAAAATAACTCAATGCAGCATCAGAATTTCAGAAACCCTGTAAAAAAATCACAGGGACGCTCTTTTCATTCATAGGGGCTCTTTTCAAATTTGGGGGGCTAAATTACCCCAAGCCCCATGTATTTTTTTTTCACTGTAATACAGTAAATCCTAAACTGTGTTATGCTTCTGACTGGGAATGTTAGATTCATAAGTCGCTTCATAACCACTGTATAATTACAGTGAAATAACTCAATGCATTTTGGGGGCTAAGTTACTATCATACAGTAAGTCATAATTTGTGTTTGAAATGCTTCTGATGATTGAAGTTATATTCACAAACTGCTTTTAACCACTTGTGATCTCAGTGAAATTCTCAATTTCATGAACATTAGCAAGAAACATGATGATTTTTCTCAGCACAAAAATACATCTTTTTACAAGGCATGGCTTATTCATATGTACAGCATGTTTGGCAACAAGTGTAAATGGCCTTAATGCTTTTCAACTCATGGAAAGTGTAACAGCTGGCTGCAAAGTCTAAGGAATAGATCACAAAATAAGTAGACATTATAGAGGGAATGTTAGCATATATTTCACATTCAAATTGAACAATATATTTTTTTTAGCTAAGTACCGTACATCTACAAGACTTTAAATGAGTTGGTTGGTACAAATACATTTTTTTAATAACACATGGCAGTGTTTCCCTTTCACTTCCTGCCAACTAAAGACTACAAAATAACAAAAAAAAATCACGATTTTTTTTTCAAATTGCCTACTCTCAGTTTTCTTGCCAACGATAGAAAACACCCCAACAAAAACAACCCACTACATTAGCATTTCATTTAAAATCATTTAGGTCGTTTCTTTGATTGCACAAAAGTTGTTTTATATGGAGATCTGGTACTACAGTCAAACCTGTCTCTACAGACCACCCCAATGGGAACAGAAAAGTGGTCTTTATAGAGAGATGGTCTTTCTAGACATAAGAAATAACATACAAACTGCCTTGCAGGGGTTCAAGAAAATGGCTTGATAGCCAGCCATTGTTGGTAACCCTCTTTCACTGTTGTTATTTCTTTACTTAAAAAATAAAATTCGAAAAAAAAAATGTGCCATTAATATAATCAATCATATTCTTAGACAAAAAATAATAACATGTAGAAAACTACAACAGATGTTATAGCAACCACAATTAAAAGTGCTATTCTTAATTGATAAATATCATCTTTTAAAACAGTTTTTTTTTCGAAAGAGTTACAATACCGGCAGCATCATTATACACACAAAATTGAAATAATCTGATAACATACAACTGGCAAGTCAAGCAAAATGGTAAAGTTAATCAGAATTTCCTTCTACATTTTGCTACTGATAAAGAAATGATACATAATACTTGTTATATAACACATATCATATAATACATCATACAAAATACAATATGAATGATACACAATATAGCAAACACAAATGTGGGTAATCCTATGCCTAAGCAGAGTTTTCGATACATCAACTCTTGATGAAAGTTAATAAGCTGGAACTCCTAATTTGGAAGCGACTCAGTTGGCAAACTGCTAATTTTTACAGGATTCAAGTACAGCCATCAGCTAGTGGTGGCACAAATTCTCATCTAAATGAAATCTGGAAATTAGACCCTGTTTCTCACTTCCGACTGATGTACCTTCTTATGACACAGTACCTATTTGATTATTTCCATTGACATTTCTGTGACTCGGGGCCTCTTTATACCGGTAATCTATATATTAACCACATACTCGGACTGAACCTGTTTTCTTCCCCTACTTCACCCTCTTGTACATGCTTGCACAGGTCAGACACCTCATCAAAAACACCTTAGCATCCTCATTGTTAAGTAGCCATATATACAGTTTCACTTCTCTATCTATACACATTACAACATTACAGCTACCTTCATTGCTCCTCTATTGGGACTTGGTCCAGCAAATTTGGCATCGTAAGCCAACATTACTTGTGGAAATGTTCGAAATAAAAAGTAAACACAGTACTTCGCTCTCTTCAATTGTGAGCACACGATTGTGATTACATAGTGCCAATCATACATTTAACAATGTAATAAATACTTTGAAACATAAGAGCTTCCGTGTCATTTGTACACATTGCACTGAGCATATTCCATATAATGTATTTCGAGTCCTGTTTTCTTTTAATTTCATGACAGCTCATTCATTAAACCCATAAAGACATTTTAGAGAAATGAAATCTTGGAAGGCCCAAACAGAGGATGATTTTAATTTGTTTATAAATCAAATCATGGGCTGATACATCCCTACGAAGCATTCAATTATTTCTTTCCTCACCCTGAGCATTCCAACGATTCATAAATGCCAGCTGATGTGTCCAAAGATGGGCTAGAGCACAGCTTTGAATGCTTTATGTGCTAGATGCATTTTTGGACCAGGAATACACACAACACAATAGGGCTGTATTTTGTATCCTGCAGACTGAGCTGAGGCAATATCCTTCACACCCTTCGGGGCCCAAGCTGGAATAAAATCTAACGCACCAAGCTTTGTGGTTAATGGTGCCATTTTACTCAATCTATTCTAGATCTAACATCACCTTCTGTGAAGAGGATATAACACATTGAGTTGGGTGCTTAATGGGACCATTTCACTCTATTCACTGCAGATCTTGGATCAACTTCTCTGCCTTCTCAGCAGAGAATATAATGCACCAACTTAGGTGCTTACTGCGACCATTTTACTCCATTCACACTAGATCTTGCATCACCTTCTCAGCAGAGAATATAACGCACCGAGTTGGGTACTTTATCAGACCATCTCACTCTATTCACTCCAGATCTTGCATCACCTTCTCTGCCTTCTTAGCAGAGAATATAACGCACTGAGTTGGGTGCTTAATGTGACCATCTCACTCTATTCACCCTAGACCTTGCATCATCTTCTCAGCAGAGAATATAATGGACTGAGTTGGGTGCTTAATGGGACTATCTCACTCTATTCACTCACTCTAAAACTTGCATCATCTGCTCAGCAGAGAATATAACACACTGAGTTGAGTGCTTAATGGGACCATCTTACTCCATCCACTCCAGATCTTGCATGACCTTCTCTGCCTTCTGAGCAGCCTTGTTACAGTAGTGCCCGTATGCCTTCTTGTTCCCCAGAGCAAGGAGATAACGGGCATACTCCAAGAAGACCTTCTCCAGGAGGGACTGTAGAGACACAAGCAGTCAAGGAAGACACACACATTTCATCTTCATTGTTTGAGGTCATCCACAGGCAGAGGTAATCTTTTAGCACGTCTTTCCCCAATAGAATGTATGATCAACATGTGACACAAATATGAGTTGATTCAAGACTTTTTAGACAACAGAGTAATTCCATAATTAGGTGGACATTTGTTCCAAAATGTAAAATCTAAAAACTATGCTATTGGGGTAAGTTTATATTTTTATATATGTTGTTAAGATAGGTGTATCATTTGAATTTCACATTAGCCCATGAATGGATAAGATTTTGAACTAGACATAGAGATGAATAAATGGGACGATAGAATGTTAATTGTTACTTTTAAGATTTGGGGAAATTTCAAAGGCACTTCTCAGGAAGAAAATCTGCAATGACAGAAAAGACAATGATTCTTTATTATAACCAAATCAAACTTGAAGTGGTATGGCCTTTTCACCCTCCTGTTACCATCAAAGAATCATTTTTTGTATTATTTAAATGAACTTCCCCCACAACATTGTTCACATATTTGATTGCAGCAATAGAATTCATAGCTGTACTCAATACTTGGAACATGATATAAGAAATGCAAACAAAAATACTGGGAAAATATTTGTAGTTATGCAGTCATATGTTGCTGTCTTGTAAAGGATATTTGTTTCTTGGTCTTCTGGAAGAACACCAAACTCCAAGCAGGCTTCAGCAAACATGGCTGCTCGGTCGTAGTAGTGCAGGCTGAAAGAAACAAAATGTGAGATGACCCGGCAGAACAAGACTGTTCTGGTTAATTCTACAAAGGGCAGCAGAGATGTTATCATTTCTATAATACTATCTTTACCTGCTATATCATCTTCATCTGTTCATCATCATCATCATCATCATCATCATCATCATCATCATCATCATCATCATCATCATCATCATCATCATCATCATCGTCATCATCGTTATCGTTGAAACCCTCACCATCATTCCCACAATTTTTGATGATCATCACCACCACTACCCTCCTCACTGGCATCGACAAAAGACCACCACAACCACCACCACCATCATCATCACCACTGGTACCTCTAACAACAACTCCCCCTTCCCCCTCACAACAACTTCCACCAAGATAACCACCACCGCTGCCAACATCACAACTCTCATCATGACCATAATCAACTTCACTATCTCCACCACCTCCTTTACACCACCACCACCACCACCACTGACACCACCATGACTACCACCTTTATCACCACAAACACCACCACCACCATCACTACCACTACCATCATCATCACCACCACCATCACTACCACTACCATCATCATCACCACCACCACCACCATCACCATCCCTTACCTGAGGAGGACATGAAGGACCTTGGGGAAGTTCCCCATGGAGAGGAGTCCAAGGAGTGCCAGACTCTTGAGGTTGATGCTAGGGCTGCAGAGGTGCTCCACCCATCGCCTCATCACCTCATTACACTCAGAGTCACCTAGGCGCACCTATGAGGGAAAGAGAAGGAACAGGTCATTCATATCAGAATGACCAGGGGCCTGTATCACAAAGAGTTACTATTGATTGTACGATAGTTAAATCAATAGTTAAAAACATTACATGCAACATGATCCAGGGCTTGACCAGAGTCCAGGGAGGACAAAAACTTCTTCCACACCATTTTCCTTATCTCTCTTTTTCACCATCTTCTTTATCTTCATCATCATCTTCATCATCATCATCATCTTCTTTATCTTCATCATCACCTTCTTCATCATCATCATGTTTTTTACTTTCATCATCTTCTTCATCATCTTCTTCTTTATCTTCATCATCACAATCTTTAACATCATCATCTTCTTTTCCTTCTTCATCATCATCTTCTTCATCATCATCATCTTCTTTATCTTCATCATCACCTTTTTTATCATCATCATCTTCTTTATCTTCATCATCATCTTCTTCACCATCATCATCATCTTGTTTACCTTCATCATCATCTTCTTCATCATCATCATCATCTTCATCATCATCTTCTTCATCATCATCTTCTTTATCTTCATCATCATCTTCTTCATCATCATCATCTTCTTTACATTCATCATCATCTTTTTCATCATCATCAGCACCATCACCATCAATATTCCATCACCATCATCAACAATCAAACCAACTAGCTAAGCTATTACTGGTTGACCACCGACTGTCACCAGGATTCTACCAATCCTACCTTTGCAAGCCAGGCAGCCTGGTACCACTGGTTGTATGTCTGTAGATACCGGCAGGCATCGATCCCTTTGTTGATCAGGCATAGCAACTGCACACCCTCTGGAAATGAAATAGTGTGTATAGAGATAGTCAAATGAAATCAAGCAGGTTAGCAAGTAATATCATGTCATCAAGTTATTACAATAAAATATGTGTAACCACTAACAATGAACCACCACTTTTATTATCATCTCCATCACCACCATCATTTCTATCATTTTCATCATCATCATCATCATCACCATCATTACTATCACCGCCAATGTTATGGTGCTTTTGCTCAGGGACATACAGAGTTTTCAATGACGTGAGAAAGATTGGGAGCTACTGCCCTGCTGCTCAATCAACTCTTGTTTAAAGGTGTTTTGCTATAAGCGGTCGGGCAACTGTTGCCATGGTAGCTTTCAATTTTGGCTGTGTCTATGTTGATATTGCGAGAACACCCTATTATCATCATCACCATCACCCTCATCCTAATCCTTTCCTCACCCGCTAGTTTCCCGTTGGCAATCAGACTGGTAGCCACCAGCTTGATGGTACTCTGGGAGGAGCCAGACTCCTGCGCCGTGGCAACCAAACATGCCCGCATCAGATCCAGCAGGTAGCTCTCATTCTCCGGCTCCGTCTCCAGCAGCAGCTGCACAGCTCGATCCGTCTGGCATGACAGACAGATGGATGAACAAACATGATATTAACACTTACAAGTGCTTACACTATGGGTGCATTTATAAGATTGTTTTATCTAGATAGAAACAGTTTCAAAACACACTTTGATTCAAAACCATGTTTCTGGCCAGAAAAAATCTTATGAATACTCCAAGAAATTTAAACTGTGTTTTTTAAATCTCATGAACACAACCATGTCTTTAAAGACCATTTATATGATGTCACAAAGCGTTTCATAGAATACATGTGCCCTTTTTGCCCTATTGCCAAAGGGACAAACTGGGCAGTATGAGCTACACATGATAGGGGAAATCATGTTCCTCGCCAAAACACAAATCTTATAAATGTAGCCTGTTAAAAGAAATTGACTAGGCACACTTTCAGGATGAGTCACTTTGATCTACCAATTGTTTGATTATTTTTCACAAACTTTTACCAAAACACTCTGCTGTGTATTCATCTCATACATAAATCAACTTATTAAAGTTTTGTTTGCCTACAAACATCAGTAATTACCTGGCCGAGTAGGATGAAATTCTCCACGCACTTCATGGTGTGCTCATATGTCGATCGCTTCCCATCATGCAACAGTATTCTCTCCAGCTGGTATTTCTGAAAGTAAATACACAGAAAGAGTAGAAAAAGCATGAAACTCAACATACTTGAACTATTAGCACTTTTTATTTTATTTGATTAATACACTGCTTGAATAATATTCCCCTAACACTATTACAATGCACAGGACTGGCTCAAACCTGTGACAGACTGACTTTATAAAATCTTTTTACTGCCTTTCCTGACTGATAATTTATTTAGGAAAGTGAGAAAAGAGAGAGAGAGAGAGAGAGAAGAGAGAGAGAGAGAGAGAGAGAGAGAGAGAGAGAGAGAGAGAGAGAGAGAGAGAGGAGAGAGAGAAAGAGAGAGGGGAGGGGGGAGGGGGGTAGACAAAGACACAGAGATGGGGGTGGCAGAGAGAAAGAGAGACAAAGAGACAGAGACAGAGAGAGAAAGAGACAGGTAGAGAAAGGGAGAAATACAGAGAGGGAGGGAGAAATACAGGGGAGAGAGAGAGAGAGAGAAGAGGGGAGAGGGGTAGAGAAATCAAGAGAATATGTACTGCACACATTGGTTTGTGCATTAGGCCCAATCTCCCATTACTGCTGCCCTACTCACCCTGAATGTAGCATTGTCGCACAGTACATCATAGCACATATCCAATGGCAGGTCTCTCAAGATGGGCTGGCTCCTCCCATTCTCTCCCGGCAGAAAGTGGGCGGGGTCTAAGGCGGCGTCGACGACCCCAAATTCGGCCAGGGGGTCGTCTTCCAGCGAATCATCCTTGGACTGTTGAAACAAACAACACAGAAGAAAATCCAGTCATTTGCATGGAGTAAGGTTTGGAATGTGAATTCATGGTGCACCATGTGCGTTCCTGGGCCTGGGCCCTGTTGCATAAACCTGTGCTATCAATGGCAACTTCTATGAAAACCTTGTATACGATTGGTTGTTGAGCTGTGTTAACATGGTAGTTACCATTAATGATAGAGTTTTATGCAACGGGACCCTGGACCGGACTCTTGGAATGTACATTTGTGAATAGCTCCACCAAGAGTTGCTTGAGAACATAATAGAAGTGTAGGAGGAAGTAGAACAATATAGTACAGAGAAGATTATTTCTTTTGAGGGTTAGCTGTGAAAAAAGCTGATTACTCAACATTAAATAAGTCAACATTGCAATCAGTTTGACTGTTTGTCTTAGAGGTTTTTTTGTTAGTAGATATGGAAACAATTTTTCATGATGATTATTATTTTTTGTTTTTGGGGTCTGTCCCATTACAGTGTGCAAACTGAATTGATAAATAACAATCAAAGCCTGGTCACAGGTTACAGGAACGTGTCAAGCATACCAATATGTGCACCATCTCCACTCCATGAGGAGTTTCTTCCTTGCCCACTATATACGATATAGGTGCTGGGTCAAGAATTATTCGCATAATCATTCACCTCCTACCAAGTTACCGATTTATACTTCTGGGTAAGAAGCAGCAATGTGGATAAAGCATCTTGGCAAAGGACATGGGCGCCATGGGTGAGCTTGAACCTGGGACCTCAAGATTATCAGTCACAGATCAGAACCACTACTAGTAGACCACAGCACCTTATACCGCAGCTGTAGATGGATTTTCACAAACACAGTGAGACTTCCATGGAAAACGGTGATAAGCACTATGACAAACAAAATTGCACTGTATGGGATTTGTGTGTATTGCTTGTAAATAAGCACACACACGGCACACAGATGGTTAATCAGCAAAATTTCTTCATCAGAATATTTACCTTCTTTTGGCTCTTCTTCACAGCTTCTACACGCAGGTAATAGAGGGCGACATTCCAGAACTCTGATTCAGCCTCATCCCCGAACAGCCTGGCTGCAATCAGACAGCGTTGCGCAGTTCCATGAGGGCAATCTGGCAGGAACCGCTTGATGTTGGCGGGCATGATGTGCAGCTGCTCATTGACTGACTTAATGATGTTTTCATCATCGGGAGTTTCACTAGAATGCAGAGGAAAATAAAGAGAGGAATTTTTTACTGAACTACCATTGACATTACTAACTTCATGGCCATCATTACAAATATCATCACCATCAAGAAAATGCCATCACCCTTATCATTGTGAAAATGCCATCATCATCACAAAATAGCATCAAAACATCACAAACATCAACACCATCCTCACAAATATATGATTTCTACTACCACCATAATCATGATCATGAATATCATTTTCTTCATTACCTCCAATCACATCACCACATCCATCATCATCTTCATCATCATCATTATCACTGTTATTATCCCCATTATCATTATCGTCACCACCAATATCATATTCATCAAGACCATCATAATCATTACCATCATCAACACAGTCACCATTATCATCATCATTACAATCATCATCGTTATCACTGTTATTGTCCCAATCATCATTATCGTCACCACCAATATCATATTCATCAAGACCATCATCACCATCACCATCATCAACACAGTCATCATTATCATCATCGTTATCATCATCATCATTGTTATCACTGTTATTGTCCCCATCATCATTATCGTCACCACCAATATCATCATCATCATCATCATCATCATCATCCTCATCATCACCCTCATCTTCACCATCATCATAAACCATCAAAACCATCGCCATCATTATCATCATTACAATCACTATCTTCATCACCAGCATCATCAACATCAACACCCTCACCACCAATCTCACATCCACCCCAACCATCATCGTCATCATATCATCGCATCACATGTAACGATGAGAAAAAGAAATGCTGCCAAAGTTTGTCTCACTATTCACTGGTGAGCTCCAGAGAGTAGGTCTTGTTCCAGGGCTGATGCTGCATGGTGTACTTCATTGCCAGGGCTGCTTTAGGGGACAACAGGTAAGGACAGAACACTGGTTCTACAGGAGAGAGAAGAATGAAAGAAACCAGTATTATTATCAGCAGATCTGCTCTCATCAATCACAAGCAAGGATTTCAGTAGCTGGTAAGCTTATATATAACTGTAATAAGACTCAAAGGGAGGGCAAGGTCGACAAACTATTAAAAACTAACCCATTACAAATGCAATTGCATAAAACAGTTTGAATGAAAGCAGTAATATTAAAATAATTAATATATATTATAAATATTATGAGAAAGGTTAGCTATGAAATCAACAAAAGAGTAACCATCCAGGACTGTCATACAACTGTGTACTAAATTACTCACTTCTATAACAAATTCAATCGCATGCAATTTAAATTGAGAAGCTAAGAGCAAATTTTGTAGTTTGTTCTTGGAAACACTCTTAATGGTATGATGGCAGCCAAACGGTCATCCTTCTCACCAACAAACTCTGCGTCTGCTATTGACCAGCATGCAGTCTTAAGGTGGACGTCGTAGACACGTAGGCAGCCGTCAGCGCTGACCACCACGGGCTTGTCCGAGGCTGCCCAGTCCATGTCCACTGGCCGGCGGTCATCCTTCCCTCCACGCAGAGAACTCAGAGCCTGCATCTAAAGGGGCGAGGAATTGAATTGAAACGGTATTTTACAAGGGTTAACACTCTCAGTCCCATAGGTCATAAATTGCGTTAGAATTAACACAAGACTTTCGATGGTTGGTACTGAGAGGGTGAAAGGATTATGACAGCCAGGGGTCAAATTGCGATATTTTGTACAATACAAACTTGAATATTCATAGACAGTAAATACAGTAGGTACACATTACAATTCGAATAGGAAGATAGAAGTTAAGGCAAAAAAGTGTGAATACTACAATACTATATACTTTTATGTAAAAATTCATACACATACACACACACATACACAAAACACACTCACACACACATTCATATCACACTAGTATAGAAGAACCTGCTCTCACTATGACTTTCCCGAGTTTTGTTGTTGGGACTGGGATATGGGCCCATGAAATTAAGTGCTTGTGAAATGGTCAGGGTTGTCACAATTCATGAAAGAATCTGTTCGCGAAATAAACCATGTTTACAGAAGAGAACGAGCCCTTACTGACCTCCCGACAGTCCCAGATGTCAACTCCATCATTCCACAGAAACATTAGCTTCAGGTTGCCCTTGCCTGGCCCAAACTTGAGCTTGCGGATGTTGGACCGGTGCGTCGGATAGTTCCTGTTCGAGAGATATAACAACATAATAATATAGCGATGTCCATTCTTATCATCACAGCTCCTTTAAGACTACAGTAATATTTCAAGTACCCTTTAATGTCACATATTTAACTGACTTTCTGGACAAGCATACTCTGAGTACATGAATCACCAAGTATACAGCATTGGGCCCTATTGCATAAAACTTACCATTGACAGAAAATTTGATACCAAAGGCATCTTCTATGGAAATCTTGAATTTGATTGGCTGTTGAGCTCTATTACCATGGCAGTTACAATTGATTGCAGAGTTACCATTAATGGTAAGTTTTATGCAGCAGGACCCTGGAGTTTGCATTTTAACAAAATTATAACAATGCGAAATTCTGGAATTCCTATCTATAAGATTCCGCTTTGGCCCCATTGCATAAAACTTACAATCAATGGTGACTCTGTTATCAATGGTAACTACTACAGGAACACCTTTTGACAGCCAATCAAATTCATTGTTTCCATAGAAGCTGGAATTAGTCGCAAAATTCCCATCAATTGTAAGATTTATGCACTAGGGTTGTGATACATGTTAATGACAACTTGTGTTTAAATGGCCAGTGAAGCAGGCAACTGTACATAAACAAAGACACTCTACAGTGCTGTAGCTTACCTTGAGATCTTTGCCTTGAGGTCCCAGACACCTAGGTTCCCGTCGGAATCAGCCATTACCAGGGTCTCTCCCTTCCAGGCGATACAGCCAATGGTGGTCAGACTGCTCTCCGAGGGAAGTTTGGCGCCCTCGTGCACCAGGCTGCCCTCAACCCAGAAGTGGTGGAGCACCCCGCTGATCTCGGCGAAGACAAAGTGCTCTCGGACATTGGTGGGCGTGGCCCGGCTGTCACCGCTGCTATCTGTGGGCGTGTCAAGGAGAAGGCGATTCAGGTTATAAGTTGTCATGGCAACTCATCATAGGGAGGATAATTTGCAGGCACATACCAATGTCCTTCATATAGTGCTTGGAATTAGAGTCTGCATTATGAACCTACAATACGCCATGTACTGTGGCTGCTATATTGACTGAGTAAGAGAGTGTACGATAGCCTTCACTCAAGGCACAATAAATTGTATTTAAGTGTCAAATTAGAATCTGTGCTTGCAGACTAGAGAGAGTGGGTTATTCCAAAAGATAGGGGATAGGGGAGGAGGAGCCGAGGAGGGGATGGAGAAGGGGACGGACGGAAAGGAGAAGGGAGGGAAGAGGGAGGAGGGAAGACAAACAAGAACACACACCTGCTAGGTTAATGGTACTGCCCATCACACCCCCCTCTAGCGTCATAAGTCCTGCAGTTGTGTCGGTGCTCGCTGCTGATTTCTTCTTGTGATGTGATGGGGACCACTCCTACATGAAGAAGTCAAGACAGCTCATGAAACTTAACCCATCATGCACCACTACTTCTCCCTTGGCACAAGTAATTCACACGATTCCTATAGACATTCAATTGGTTTGATGCAGAAAGAGTTAAACCAGTGGTTACTTCAAACTTCAAATGACATGACAATACATTATCCACAAAGTTAGGTTTGTCTGATCATAGCACACCACAGTAGAACACTTAACCTTCCTCTCATTTTCAATATGATCCCGCTATAAAAGCACTCATTTCTTCAGATATCAGATAGCATCTAGAATTGAAATCTTTGTAGTTTTCCCCAATGTCCATTTTTTCAATGGTTTGTCAAGAATCTGACCTTATTTTCTCAAAGACTGTAATGTAATGCTTAAAGGATTACAGAAAGGATCTTCACACCACTGTAATGTAATGTGCACTATTGCGTATAGCAATCTACGGTCTATAGCTATAGGATTAGGATGACCCATCCAAAACCTACCAGTACTCGCAATCTAGTAAGCAATGTAAATCTGCTCAAAGTCAATGTTCAGTTCTAATAATGTGATAAAAGTTTTTTGACCCGCAAGAGGGCTACCCTGTTTTTAACTAGGACTGATAGGGTTAATAAGGTGAGCTCACCAGGGCAGTGATGATGGGAAAGTGTTTAGGCATCTCCCTCAGCAGACACAGCGTCCTCAGATCCCAGATCTCAAACGGCCGCTCCTTGAACATCACAATCAAGTACTGCCTATGTGTACAAGCACAAAACACAGGTATAAGCCACTTCGTAGTTGCATGAGCAGATTATTGCTGATACGAATGACCTTGGGTCAATCGTACCACTCACAGAGTTAAATGGAAATGCATTAGATGGTCGACCACAATCATACCCATTATCATGCAGATACAAGAGCACCTATCAGCTCTGAGAAAGAAGTGAAAGAACATTCTACCATATGCACCTGCTTCTATTGTTGTAATGGGGACAATGCAAAATATATTTACATCCATCATCCAACACAGCTTCATAAACAAATCCCAGTCTGCATTCTAGTAGTATTTGATTCAGTGGTTTGTCTGATCATGGTGTAACTCTGATCTGGTTTATTGGTGGTGGCGTGTTGTGTTGTGTATGTGTTGCAATATAAAGCTTGTAAACTTCTTCCTCATCCCCTGTCTTCCTCCATTATCGATACATACCTTCAGAGCCTCATACCCCTGGAAGTCCCTTCCTCCGTCTTCCTCTATCATTAGTATCATTACATGCCAAACTAATAATCAGCAAATTTCTTCCCCTTTCTCTGTCTTCTTCGATTATCACTCTCATTGAGATATGTGGAAGTTAATCATGTTCCTCCTTCTCTCCTCCTGTTTTCCTCTTCTTCCTCCTCCTCTGTCTTCCTCTTTTATCATTTCCATTACACACCATAGTAAATAGTTCAGCCTGTGCCTCCCTCCAATTCTCTTACTTGAGGTGCGAGACTTTCAGAGCCTCGATGGGCGCCTCATCCCCCTTGTGCTCCCGCATCTGAGTGGTACGACCCGTCTGCATGTCCAGCAGCAGTAGCTCGTTGCGGACTGTTCCACTACTGGACGGGGTGGGGTAGCTAACCGATAGGAAGCCGGTCAAGCTGACCCATTCAATACACCTGATTAGAAGAGAGGGAGGAATTTGGGAGGAACTATTTAGTTTCATTGTGTGGGAGTACTCAGTGTAGCTGCCAATTTTTCTAAGCAGGAAATACAAATGTTTTCAAAAATAATTTTTAACACTAATTAATTTTGCATACTTTTGCATTGCACTTCATGGCGGTGGGGGGAGAGGGATCTACTAGTATGTTAATAGATGATATTAGAGAAAAACAAAATTAAAAATCATTCCTCTAACATAAGAATGGTTGGCATGAATGTGTGGTGTAGAGGTGAGAGCTCACAGAGCTAATTCAAGAGATCCTAGATTCAAACTAGCTTCTCACCCTGAATAGAATGTTACATGAATGTTCGAATCACACTAATTCATGTAAGCCAAGTGCTTTGAACAGTAGTATAAAATAATCATCAAGAAATTTTTTTTTAATCTTTTCAAGAAATGGTCTGTCAAACATAATACACTTACATAAAATGTGATGTTATTGTGTGATGATTGTTATTCACTTATTGAAATGATGGGTGGAGAGAGAGAGAGAGAGAGAGACAGACAGACAGACAGACAGACAGACAGACAGAGACAGAGAGAGATAGAGAGACAGAGAGAGAAGATGGTTTTGGACCCTGACCTAATGGTGGTTGTGTGGATGTTGTATTCTCTGTAGAGGGAGCCAGACGTGAGGTTGTAGACCTGCACCAGACCAGTAGAAGAACCTGTAACCAACAGAGGGGGGAGAGAGGGAGAGAGAGAGGGTGGGGAAGACACGGAAAGTGATGGAGAAGGGGGGGAGACACAAAGAGGTATGGAGAGGTAGAGGGAAAGAAAGAGGAAGAGAAAGAAACACAGGGTGAAGGAGGGAGACAAAGGTGAAAGAAGGGCGAAGGGATAAATAGATAGATATCAAAATAGCAAGAGTGAGATGTTTTTCATTCAATAATGATCAAAAGTATATATTCTACCAAGCTACCATGCACCATAGTATCAAGACACAGAAAAAATCTATTTGAAACATTTGTAAGGGAAAGCTGCACTGATTCATTCATAATTGCAGCTAACCTTTCTCCATAAGAAGGTGTAAACGATAAGTCAATATGCCTTTGAGTTTCCCTACACTATGGTTTCAAAATAAGAAGGGAGCATATTTGAAACATGAACGAGAATGTTGTCCCAAACTGCCCTTACCTATTGCAATGAGGGGTTTGTAGTAATGCACATTCTTTGTCGTCAGGGGCGGGCACATCCTGATCACCATGGGAACATCGGCGATGCCGCTGGACAGCCCTGTCATGACAAACTTGAGCAGGACACGTCTCCTTCCATGACTGAAGCCCTCGTCGAGGATGGCATCAGGCGGGCAGACAAAGTCAGCGATGGACGTCTTTGGGGTCGGGATGGTGACAGGGGTAGGGGCTGGCTTGGAGGAGGATGAGGAAGTGGAGGAGGCAGAGGTAGGGTGGAGAGGGGGGAGGAACTCAAAGTCGCCGTTGATCCCCGGGGGCGGGAGACTCCTCCCTGGTGAGTGGAGTGGGGAGAGGACCAGTTGGGTGTGGTGGTGGTGGTGGTGGTGGTTGTTGCTGCTGCCCGGGATGGAGAGGGATGACGCAAAGTGGTCTACCGTCGTCAGGGACCAGAAGAGGATGCGGCCGTCACTAAGGACGAGTGCGCAGTGGCTCTCGCTGACCCGGCCACACGCCAGACCAAACGCTCGCATGTGCTTGGTCACGCGGAGAGGGTCAGACTGGCAGCGCAGGTCATAGGTCATGTCCTGACCCTCCAGGGTCACTTCCCCTGAAAGCAAGCCAAATCACATTTGAAGCACATTCATTTGGCAAATCGAGAATCTTCCATTTACAGTTTTATGTTCAAACAGATCTAACGAGTGTTACATCCACATAGAATGCACATTTTCTACAAGGTTTACAGAGTTCAGCAATTTCACAGCACATTTGAAGGTGAATTACCTGGTGGTGGCCCATAGTACTGGTCTGACGGTGTAGAGGCAGAGCCTGGAGATGTGGTCACCAGTCTGCGTCTCACCCTAACACTGATGCTACCATTCTCATGCAGGCACATCAGCACATCCCTCTGTCTGCAGAAGGGCACAGAAACACTCCACTTTTATTGGTTGAAAATGCAATTTGTAATACATGGTTAACGGTGAAAAAAATCATTTTGGGGCACAGGATAGTGCAGACATTAAAATACATATTAGACTTCTTGCTGTTAACCACAAAGTGTTATTTAAACACATACTACTCATCTCAATGGGTACCGTGGCAACCAGCTGGCAAATGGCAAAGTCCAGAGGGAGAATCAAACCCCTCCTTCCCACTACCAGACCCAACTTCCCACCCACCAGCTATGATAGACCTGTAGGGGAGCCACCCCTCTCCATGGGCACTGCTGCAACCATCTCACAAAGTACAAGAACAAGGAGGAGAAACTGCCTCCACCCCATCCTTCCCCCCACCCCACTCCCCACCCACCTGCAAGGGAAGACCTGTTGGAAAGGGGAGCCACTCCGCTCCATGGGTACCACGGCAACCGTCTGGCAGATGGCGAGGTCGAGGAGGAGGATCTCGCGGGGGTAGAGCAGCAGCAGGTGGCTGCGCCGAGCACGCAGGTAGCACAGCTGCAGGCACTCCCCCACCACCCCGCCCCCACCGGCCCCAGGAGGGTCCAGCTCATCCAGTGAGGTGCTGGAGGACGACTTTTGTCTGCAGGGAAAAGGAGGGATTGATGGTGCACGTTATGTTGTATGTGGTAATTAAAACTGGTGATTTCTCTATAACATATACTCACTTCAGAAGGTAATGGTTTATCTGTTTAATCTGTATACTTGAATTAGGTTATCCATGTGTCACACTTGCGGACTTAAAACAATCTTATTTTTGAAACAGCTTTAACCATATTAGAACATACATTGGTTTACTTGGCTTGACAACTAAACCTTAGTATCAGCATTGTTATCACCATCATCCAAATCAACATCATACCTTCATTGTCATCATACCACAAACAGAGATGCATGATTTGAATTGAAAGGAAATCAAGTTATATCAATGCAAGACTAGTCAAATAATGTTTTGAAAGCACACTACAGATTCTTGGGACAGGGACACATTCCTAGACTCATAAACAGACCCACCTAGTACATCCAATTGACATTATATACTTCTATGGCTACACATTATGGTGTTGGGGCAGATGCATGGCATATATTCACTCATGGCTTTCGCTCTTATCTTTTGTTACATAATCATGGTCAAAGTTTTACTGTGATATCTTATGTAACCTTTGTCGCTTTTATTGATGTTTCATGTGATATTATTGAAAAGTGTGATTTAGGTACAATAAATAAAGTACTTCATGGAATGTCATTTTCACGAATTTTTCAATTCACCGTAGGTTAAAAATTAAAGAATGCACAAAAATTTACTGCAAAATATTAAGAACAACTCACGAAAAAAGTCTGTGACGCTGTCATGCATGAAAAATATTGGTTTTTACAGAGAGCAAGACTTACTTTGCTCTGTTGTCCCCGACGAGGAGCCGCACCCGTTTCAGGGCGGTCCTGGCCCCGCTGGCACTGCTGCCACGCCTATCACTGGCCCCGCCCGCCGATGAGGAAGAAGCAGAGCTGCCAGAGGTCTGGGGTGCAGCCGGGGTGGTGATGAAGAACTTCTTGCCATTGCTGGAGGGGGCCTTGGCAGCACTGAAGTCAGTGATGAAAAGGATGCAGTCATTGCCAAGCACTGCATTCGAGTAGAGGTGGGGGAAGGGGGAAGAGAGCAATGTTATGAAATATGATATCACTGCAATTCTGTCTTGTGTTCCTCACAGATTTCTCTGTTTTTGTTTCTCTTCTTTACTCTCTCAATACCAAACAATCGGTAATCCCATGTCCATTACGACATAGTTTATTGCCTATGGGACTGACAGTGTTAACGAACCATGTTCTATTTGTGATCAGAAACAGAAATTTCTTCAATGGAGCCCAGCAATTTCTTTCCAATGTGTCACGGTCTTGTTCTTTCATCCTGCAAGGGATTGCATGTCACCAGCTGCAAGAATCTGGCAAAGGTTTGAGTTATCATGAGCAACCTTTATCTTAAAATTGCTCAGACAGTTTGTATAGAGAAGAAAACTCACCTTTTAGGATATTTAGCCAGTTTTTAACTGTCTAAATTATTTTATGTAAATTCTTATCATTCATCCAGTCAAGATCAATATAGGAAATTCAGTAAAAAAAATGGAAATAAATTCACTGATGCGACGTTTCACCAATTATCAATTGGCTTCTTCAGGCAAATGACAATCCCGATGAAAGGGAGGCCCTTATAATGCTTGACACTGTGCAGATATGGTGCGCACTGAACTGTGTTCAGCACGCAAAGAAAGACAAGGAATCTTTTGAATAGCCCGGTCTAAATGTCTAAGTTATGTGAATAAGGATGTAAATGCTTAAATTGGTAGGAGCACGCGCAAATCTAGAACATTTCTTCATGTATTCTCTCGATCTAATCTCCTCTTCTTAGGACCTGTTCCCCAAAGACATACAACTGCCATCCTCAAGGATGACCGCTTGACCACTCAGTGGAGCACTCACAGGTCAGGTTGGCGGAGTCGAAGGGGTCAAAGGCGAGGCAGTGAAGGACATCTGTGAAGGTCTTCTTCCACAGCTTGGTGCCAGTGTCTGCGTTCCACAGGACGATGCTGTACGGTGGGTGCAGCGCCACTAGCAGGTCATGTGACGCGTCCTGCGTTGCCAGCCACTGCAAATCTACGAGGAGACCATTTCAGGAGATTGAGATTGAATTCTTCATACTGCATCTAAGGGAATGTAGGCCCATAAAGCACCATGCAGCATCATCCAGATCATTTTTTGCAGTCATGTCCGCTAATGGTCTTATAAACTTGTACACAAGACTGGAAGCACACAGGACTACGAACAAAATGCTTGGCGCATCATGGGATGACTCTTCTATGGATAATTGCTTACATGATCATTGAACTTTGGAGGCATTGTCTAAGGAATCCATTCATTCCTGAGCCTGCATATTTGCATTTCACCTATTCGATAATGAGCAGCACAACTCACGCGTAATCTGCTTTACGGACAATAGACAACAGGCTCTGAACAAACTTCAAATTCTCTCAAGGGCGCGAAAAAGCCACACCCCTTTGGTTTCCATGGCAAATATTGAAAGCCTTATTGACCAGGATTCACAAAGTCAAAAATCTAAATGTGAGCAAAGAGTTAATGTCTCTCTCTCATTGCCTCTTTTCCTCTCTCACTCACTTCCTGTCGCTCTCTCTTGCTTTCTTTCTCCTCTTGTTTATTTCTTTAAACTCAACTATCATAGCACAAAAGTTAGCAGTTAACCTAAAATATGCATTTGCCAGCTTCACAAGCAAGAGAACTACACCTTTTGCCTAGAGACTACCGACCTTGGACTGGTTTGCTCCCATCCGAGAAGCTCGCTCTCTCCGTAGCCCCGCACACATCCCACACGATGATCAGACCGCTGCTATCAGCTGAAGCTAGCCGCAGGGTGTATGGAGCATCGATGGTGTGGTGGTAGTTCTCCCGCGCCCATTGCACCCGCACCACAGGGCTACGGTGCTTCTCAAGGGTTTGCAAAATCTGGATTTTTTTTTAAATTGGAACCATTAAGTCTCTCATTGTTCTCAAGTAAAACATAGAAATCAGTTTGAGCAGCTGTTTCAAAGACAAACAAAGGATGAATGGGGTTTAATTCACTTCATGCATATTATTAAAAATAAATGATTAATTTTTAATTCAATCTTGATATTTCATTGGTAAAAAAGATTTATATCTCGTCTTTGAACTGTTTTTATAGTTCAGTTTACATTCATAATGACGCAATAAAGAAATGACTATTGAATAAATTATTACAGTTATAGAGACACCAAATGTTAAAGGTATACACAAATAATTTTCTCTACCTGGATGCTCCTTGTCTCAATAACAACCACTGAAGTATGGCAGCCATATGCAAACAAATTCTGCCATCCCCTGGAAAAGGGTAAGAAAAAGAAAGACTTTGACTTGTGTTAAATTGTAATGCAGTACATGATCAAAATTGACTGAAACATTGTCGTAACAAGGTGGTTCGCGAACCACGAGTCTCACCTGATTTTGCAATCCGTAAACAGCGCTAAGTTTTTTTTTCAAATATTTTTTTCAAACCTTTTGACCACTAGATGACCTGTGGTATTACCCAATTTGTACCAAGTGTGATCACAATTGAGACAGAAATAAAGAAATGAGAGCAAGTCAAACGGAAACTTTGAGAAAATGATGCACACGGCCTCATATCATTTGACCTTTTGACCCCTAGATAACCTTTGACCCCATCATCCATTATAAAGACACACATCGCATTACCCAAGGATCATTTGTACCAAGTGTGATCACAACTGATGCAGAAATAGATAAATGAGAGCAAGTCAAACAAAAACTTTGAGAAAAATGATGCACATGGCCTCATATCAGTTGACCTTTTGACACCTAGAAAACCTTTGACCCCATCATCCTCATAAAGACACATGTGGTATTACCCAAGTTTGATCACAATTGATACAGAAAAAAAGAAATGAGAGCAAGTTAAAGAAAAACTTTAACATTTTTGTAACAGACCAACAGACTAACAGGAAAAGTGATTACTAGGTCTCTACCGAACTTCATTCAGGCGAGACAAAAACTCTGTTAAACTGTATATATATCTACTCGCTCTCTAACAGATGAATTGATTTAACAGAAGAAAATGAAAGATTGATAGCACACCAATCTTCATGAAAATGATGCATTATACATCAAGCCATAGACTAATCAACGTTTTAAACAATACTTCACCACATATTTAACAAAATTATAATTATTTTAACCCGATACTTTATCAATTATTGCAGAGTTTCATGAGCCAGGCTAATTGTCTGAAAATTCTGATCCGGTATCGATAAATGAGATGTCTTTCATATCGACTTAGCATTCTTTTCAAGAAACAGTTTAGCGTCATTAATACTAAGCCTGAGCCATATCGATTTTTTCAGAAACCGGTGTTCGATGGCTCTGCGCCGATCGAACATCGATGCATCGATATATGACGTCATCCAGCCACTGCCAAGAGCCAATTTATGAATGCAAATATAGTAAGCATGCACAGTGCAATCCTTCCATTTCCCCACACAGTATACCACCAAAACAAGTGTGCAATTCTCTATCCCCTCCTACCAATATCAACCTAGAATTTCACTTTTATTCTCACATTTTATAGGATTTATGAAAGGTATTCTCGGAGAATCTTTTTTCTCACCGACACCGCACATGTAAGCGAATTTTGATTATTTCTTGTTTTTCCGTCAAAATCTTATGATGAATTAGCATCAATATGGCATCGTGTACATGGAGGTTGGAATCTGTAGAGTCTATTGCAACGGGCACAAAGTCAATCGGCTTCCGGGATTCGGACAACGTGACCGGAAATCGTTATCGCTCTTAGTTTTGGCGACCACGTGGTCATGACGTGATCTATGCGATGCGCCAATCAGCGGTCTCCGTATCACTGTACGGAAACGCTCTATCAATCTGTGCGTCGGCAACGTGTATGCAAATGAGCCTTACGCACGATTGCCACTGTGCTGCTTCCGGGTTTTCACAACACACGATGCTATCCATTGTACACAGTCTATGGACAATTGTACGTTGTGGCGTTGCGCTGTATATAGTAGTGAACGAATCAAAGCCAAGTAGGGCCTAGTATTGTAGTAGCTGCTTGATCATCGAGCGACCGGTTCGTTCTCTTGATGCGTTACCTGCGAAACTCACAAAAGAGAGTAGGAATCAAGTAAGCAAATTAAAATTGTGAAAATATGAAGATAAATTGTGTATAACAGGACCACCAAACAAAAGATTTTGTGTTTTCTAGTCAATCTGGTAATTTTGTCGATGCATCGAATTCATCAAAACGAAATCGGGAGTTCGAACCGGCTTAATAATCGATTTGACTCAGGCCTTATTAATACTAGCGCAAATTCTTAGTAAGTTGTCACTGGCATTCTAATGCAGAAACAGGCCCTTGGCTTTCCTGCTTTGTCACCAACTTCTCAAATCATCAAATGATTTACAACACTGTTACTGTTAATGGTTTACAGTTACACTGCAGTACAAGCATTTAGTAAAGTTCAAACCACAATCACATTGCTAACTTACAAAACAATAGTTAATTAATATGAAATATCACAAAATTATAGCTGAAAAAAGTCTAAAGCGGCCGAATCATGAGCAGGTTTCCTATAGGCTATATGTGCGACTTTTCTGTTTTGGCTTGCACCAGCTGGCAGTTCAATACAACACAGGCACAGGTTTACATCAAATTAAAGGTGTGGGGATGTAAAGATTATGGAAACAACTCACCAGTCACACGCCCCTTTATTTTGTGGATGCAAAGCACCTGTAATTGTTCGTGGTGAAATATTCATTTTCTCCTTGAATAAATCTCCACTTGAATCTTCCTGCGTCAAATATCAATGAAGACTCATGTGGTTATGATGAGACTTTTACATAGAAAATATTACTTCCAACTACTATTTTTAGTGTGGTCTGAATTTATCAGAAACTTGCTCAATACTATCACTTGAAAAGTACGGTAGCGTATAGTCGCGCAAAGAAAAGAGAACGTTATCGGCAAAGGAATCAATGGGTTAACAACTCGCAACAACAATAAAAACAACAAACTTGATCTTTTCAGGCTGAATCATGTCCTGTTAAACTAGGAAAGAGTATGAAATCAATTTGTAATTTGTAATCAACTCGTTATGATTCTTTAGCACGCTTTATGCGATGAGCTTACAATCACTTTCTTGTTTATCACTCTCTGCAAGCGTATATACCTGAATTTATATCATAATTTGTTTTCTGTATATATATTTTGTAAATATTGTAAATGATACAGAACAATATCACTGTGAAACGGACATGATTATCCCAATACCTAACAAGGTGACATGGGATCAATAAATTGTCATTGTCATTGTCATTGTCATTGTCTTTCAGTTTCATGACATCACACCATCAGCTTAATGGTGTTAATGTATGCAAAAGACATGAGAGGACGTTTATTACTGGCTGCCTCTGGGATAGGAGCGCAGGACATGCGCTCATTAATATTGGTTAAAATCTTCCTAAAATATTTTTCGGAATACCAAAGATAAAATATTTTAAGGACATTGGGGTATCTTAGGGGAGATAAATTTTTTTATCTTTGTGGATTTTCGGAATACCCCCCAGTGCTACACTGGACAAGTGTGTGATGAACAGGTTGTGCGTACCATGTCTTCACCTTGTGTGTCACAAGCGTGTGTTTTAAAAACTGTTTTGAACCCGCTCCTACATTGATTTCCAACTATAGCTACTACAGCTAAAAATGTATCAAAATGTATGACTTCTCTCCTCCTTCGTCTAAAGAGCAAGTGAATTTTGTTTGTGCTTGACCAGTGTATATAATTTGGGCAGGGCTACTCCCCTGGGTGCACATCACACAAAGAACTTTTCTCTCCTATCTATGGCTCGGCATACCAAGGCAGTGAGAGTGAGGAATTGTAGATAGAAGTCAGGTGGTTTCTTTGTTAAATGGTTACTAAATTAGAAAAATAAGTTCCCACTAATCGTTTGCCGCACTAAAGTCTAATTTTGAAGAAAATTTGAAAAAACGTACGCCTCCAGTGACGTATGAGAATTCAAAATGCCATAAATGCCAACGGCGTAAATAAAATATTTTATTCACGCCATTCAAACAATACGTTACCAATGGGAACCCCAAAGCTTGTCCGAGGTTTGTCTGAGCAGATCCAAAGTGCATTCCATTCATTGAATCTGAATGACAAGATACAGGTGAATGCAATAAGCGTTACTACGCAGTCAGGGGAAAGTTGTGAATACATTACGAAAATGGTCTATTGTTGACTTCCGTACAATCTATGGAATTTTGACTTCTCATAAGTTACTGGAGGCGTGCGTTTCTTTTTTCAAATTTTCGTCAAAATGAGACTACTTGCGGCAAACGAATGTGAAATTCATTTTTAGTGGATAATTTGAAATAGATTAGTGGGAACTTATTTTTCTAATTTAGTAACCCTTTAAGTTGTTTACAAGTTGCTACTGGACTTTAGCTTTGGGGTATTGGGTGTGCTTTTATCATGAACCCCACTCCCACTATATATACATGTACACTGTATCAGTATGATAACAGAAAATAGTTATTTCACTCAATACCGACAAAATGTGACATATCTGCCGCTACAATTAGTGTGAACTATCCTTTTGAAGAGAGCTACCGGTACGATATCAACCCCAAGACAAAGCCCCCCCCCCCCCCCCCCTCCTCATGTCCTCTAACAAATCAGGGAGGATGAGAACTATTGTAGGCTTATAATGTGTATAATCAGAGAGAGCAAGGCTACGATGGGTCAACGTCGGCAGTGGTCGGGTTGGTCGGTCATACAACTAACGTCGAACATGGGTCCAAACAGGGATGTGTTATGGAAGTATATGAAACAACTTTCTTTCTTTGAGCCCATGCATGCGTGGCACCGCCGAAAAATTATGTGGTCTCAGCATGTGCTCTTCACGTGTTTTAACAATAGCGAACAAGATTGCCTAGAAACGGTTTCTCAGAGAGAACAAAAGAAATGTATATTCTTATTTCGCTTGTCCACTTCTGTTGGATTGCATCAATACTTTTGTGAGGAAAAGAGATATCAGCGAACAAAAATAAACAGTTTTTGTTAGTAAAATATCTCACCTGCACGCAAATTCACGCAAACTCTGTTGTGATGTTCACGTGGTATCGATATGCGCGGTTGGTTGAACAACATGAATGGATGATTACGTAATGAAAAAGGACTATGTGAAAAATACATGGATGGCAATACTGAGAGAGCTAGAGATTAAATAACGAACGAAGAAAGTGTGGCTGTATATACAGTTGTCCTCAAAATTAATCATACCCTTGTTAGGTGGTCTGTCGTGCACCGACAGATCACCTTCTAATTTCGTCTGAATTTTCTTTATTCTTTATTTTTATTCCATGCCCCCCACTTTTTTGTGGCATGTATATCTCAACAATGCATGGGCCATTTTTCATCAAATCTTCATCATGTATGAATATATATGTGAACATGTTCCAGCAACATTTTCAAGGTCATGACGTCATTGTGACGTCATCTACGAGCAATTTAATGAAAATCGATTATTTGATATATCTCTTGAACCAATCATTTATATGTAATGAAATTTGACATGCATAAAATTAATGATAAGCCAATTAAATTTAATAAATAAAAACGCGCGCGTACGCATACGTTAATGCAAAAACGCGCACGTAAAATTTTAAAATGCTCCAAATCAACTCAAAATTGTTTTGCATATGTTGTAGGCCATTTTGAGCATTTCAAAAATTTCCGCGCGTGCGCGCGCGTTCGCGCGTTTTTCAGTGCGTTACGCGTACGCAGCCTCAAAATTCCGTTTTTTTTCTGGTTTCATGTTTCTGACACTACAAGCATGACACCCTGCAATTTTGAGCCTTTTCCATGCAATAACAAGGCCGTGCGGGTACGTCAAAGTTGAAAGTCTGCGCGTGCGTCAATACGCTTTTGTGTGCAAATATTGCAAAAAAACATGACTGTATTCAATCGGCCATAGCTCCTTAGAATGGCCGGTGACCCCCCTTTTTTTTTAATATTCGAAAAGATTATGAAATGTAGATGTGATTTCATGTGTCATTGTACCGGAAAATACATCTAAACGTCATCATATTGCCATATGAATCGAAAAAATAAATTTTCAATTATGACGTCATGAACTTTTTTACCCGCTTTTGCATATCTCAGTAATCCTTTGTCAATTGTCTCCCAAATTTCACTATGTTATAGCTGAGACCTTCTTCTATAGATAAATTTCCTTTATTTGTCATTTTGTTGATGTCCTCATGGTGTAAATTTCATTATTCGCATTAGTGTCATAAACGGACGCATGTACGTGTTATGTCAATGGAAGGTGTCATTTTGTCAAGTCTCTGAAATGTTAGTATATTGTATGTGGCTTTATGAGTTTTCTTGAGCGTTGCCTCTGATTTCTAATAAAAAGTTGGTGTCACCATGGAAAGACGATAGTGTCGCCGTGCATTTACCATACCATGTCTGTGCACATATTTGCCAATGCAGACCACCTTATACTTGTCCACAAGTATGTCTCGTTTATTAGGTGGTCTGTCGCCAACGACAGATCACCTCTTAATTTCGTTAGAATTTTCTTTCTTTATTTATTTATTTTTATTCCAAATTTTTGTGACATGGATATCTCAACAATGCATAGGCCATATTTCATGAAATGTTCATCATGTATGGACATATATGTGAACATGTTACAGCAACATTTTCAAGGTCATGACGTCATCGTGACGTCATCTACGAGCAGTTTAATAAAAAACTATTACCTCATGTAGCTCTAGAACTGGTCATCTCTGTGTAATGAAATTTGACATGCATATAATTAATGAGTAGTTAATTAATTTCATTGAAAAAAAACGCGCGCGTACGCGTACGTTAGTGCAAAAACGCGCGCGCAAAATTTTAAAATGCTCCAAATCAACTCAAAATTGTTTTGCATATGTTTCAGGCCATTTCTAGCATTTCAAAAATTTCCGCGCGTGCGCGCGCGTTCGCGCGTTTTTTCGTGCGTAACGCGAACAAAACGTCAAAATTCTGTTTTTTTACTGGTTTCATGTTACTGACACTACATACAACACATCCTGTCATTTTGAGCCATTTCCATGCAATAACAAGGTCGTGCGGGTGCGTCAAAGTTCAAAGTCTGCGCGTGCGTCAATACGTTTTTGTGTGCAAATATTGCAAAAAACATGACTACCTTCAATCGGCCATAGCTCTTCAGAATGGCCGGTGACCCCCAATTTTTTTTCAATATTCTGAAAGAGTGGGAAATGTAAATGTGATTTAATGTTCGATTTACCTTTTAAATTTATGTTGATGTCATCATATTGCCATATGAATCGAAAAAATGATTTTTCATGTATGACGTCATTAACTTTTTTACCCGCTTTTGTGTATCTCAGTAATTCATGGTCAATTTTCTCCCAAATTTCAGTATGTTGTAGCTGAGACCACGCTCCATAGTAGGAGTTGCCTTCATTTTTCATTTTGATGACGTCTTCACGGTGTAAATTTCATTATACGCATGAATGTCAAAATCGCACTTCCGTGTTATGTCAATGGAAGTGGTATTTATGAAATGACATGACGAGCTTCTAGGAGATGTATCTCACTAATATGTCAAGCTTTCACTCTGAAATTTCAGTATGTTGTAGCTGAGTCTACGAGCTTTCCGGAACGTTGTCTCCATTTTTTAATCAGATGTCGGGATCATGGTGAAATTTCAGCTTGAATATCGATTTCTTAATCATTCTAGCCCCTGCTGGGCATTACGTGTTAAGTGAATGGGAAGATTTGTGGCTCAATAGGTAAGGCGCCGTTTTAAGATCTCGAGGCCCCCGGTTCGATTCCTGGCGTGGGTAGGGTCAACTTTTGCATTCCTTTTGCAATGTTTATTTTGCCATCTTCTTCTGTTCTATGCCTCACTTTGTCATTCTCTTTGAGATTTTCTTTCCAATTCTTTTTTCTCTCACCCCATTCTCTTACATGACTATTAATCACGTTAGCATAAACATGTTACCATTTAGGAAATTCTCTGAAATTTTAGTATAATAGGTGCCCTATGAGCTTTCTTGAGCGCTGTCTCACATTGCTTATGGATAGTTGGTGTCACGAATGAAGGTCTATAGTTCACCGTGCATTTTCCAGCCCATGTCTGTGCATGAATTTGCCAATGCAGACCACCTGATACTTGTCCACAAGTATGTCTCGTTTTTATTCCAATTTTTTGTGACATGGATATCTCAGCAATGCATTGGCCATATTTCATATAATGTTCATCATGTATGAACATATATGTGAACATGGTCCAGCAACATTTTCAAGGTCATGACGTCATCGTGACGTCATCTACGAGCAGTTTAATGAAAAACTATTACCTCATGTAGCTCTAGAACTGGTCATCTCTGTGTAATGAAATTTGACATGCATATAATTAATGAGTAGCTAATTAATTTCATTGAAAAAAAACGCGCGCGTACGCGTACGTTAGTGCAAAAACGCGCGCGCAAAATTTTTAAATGCTCCAAATCAACTCAAAATTGTTTTGCATATGTTTCAGGCCATTTCTAGCATTTCAAAAATTTCCGCGCGTGCGCGCGCGTTCGCACGTTTTTTCGTGCGTAACGCGAACAAAACGTCAAAATTCTGTTTTTTTACTGGATTGATCTTACTGACACTACATACAACACATCCTGTCATTTTGAGCCATTTCCATGCAATAACAAGGTCGTGCAGGTGCGTCAAAGTTCAAAGTCTGCGCGTGCGTCAATACGTTTTTGTGTGCAAATATTGCAAAAAACATGACTACCTTTAATCGGCCATAGCTCTTCAGAATGGCCGGTGACCCCCAAATTTTTTTCAATATTCTGAAAGAGTGGGAAATGTAGATGTGATTTAATGTTCGATTTACCTTTTAAATTTATGTTGATGTCATCATATTGCCGTATGAATCGAAAAAATGATTTTTCATGTATGACGTCATGAACTTTTTTACCCGCTTTTGTGTATCTCAGTAATTCATGGTCAATTTTCTCCCAAATTTCAGTATGTTGTAGCTGAGACCTCGCTCCATAGTAGGAGTTGCCTTCATTTTTCATTTTGATGACGTCTTCACGGTGTAAATTTCATTATACGCATGAATGTCAAAATCGCACTTCCGTGTTATGTCAATGGAAGTGGTATTTATGAAATGACATGACGAGCTTCTAGGAGATGTATCTCACTAATATGTCAAGCTTTCACTCTGAAATTTCAGTATGTTGTAGCTGAGTCTACGAGCTTTCCGGAACGTTGTCTCCATTTTTTAATCAGATGTCGGGATCATGGTGAAATTTCAGCTTGAATATCGATTTCTTAATCATTCTAGCCCCTGCTGGGCATTACGTGTTAAGTGAATGGGAAGATTTGTGGCTCAATAGGTAAGGCGCCGTTTTAAGATCTCGAGGCCCCCGGTTCGATTCCTGGCGTGGGTAGGGTCAACTTTTGCATTCCTTTTGCAATGTTTATTTTGCCATCTTCTTCTGTTCTATGCCTCACTTTGTCATTCTCTTTGAGATTTTCTTTCCAATTCTTTTTTCTCTCACCCCATTCTCTTACATGACTATTAATCACGTTAGCATAAACATGTTACCATTTAGGAAATTCTCTGAAATTTTAGTATAATAGGTGCCCTATGAGCTTTCTTGAGCGCTGTCTCACATTGCTTATGGATAGTTGGTGTCACGAATGAAGGTCTATAGTTCACCGTGCATTTTCCAGCCCATGTCTGTGCATGAATTTGCCAATGCAGACCACCTGATACTTGTCCACAAGTATGTCTCGTTAATTTTTATGATTTTTTATTTTTGTGATGAAATGAATGCATTTTGTCAAGTGTGTATATCAGTTATATGTGACCAACATGTGAAAGAATAACAACAATACACAATTCAAGAAATTCATCATTTCAGGGGTATTTTATTCATGGATTTTCAAAAAATGTCATGTTCAAAATTATTCATACCCTAGGTTTACTGAGTCCAATGTCTTTCTTTAATAGTCAATAGCATAGCCTTTGTTTCTTATGACTGCTTCTAGACGGTTCTTGTACGTGTCCACAAGCTTCCTGCATGTCTTCTGGGGGATGTTGGCCCACTCTTCCTTGGCAAAAGCCTCAAGCTGGGACAGGTTGGTCGGTTTCCTAGCCAACACTCTGGTCTTCAAGTCTCGCCACAAGTTCGCAATTGGATTCAGGTCAGGACTCTGACTTGGCCATTCGAGGACGTTGACATCATTGTCCCTGAACCATTTCTTCACTACCTTGGCGGTATGTTTTGGATCATTGTCCTGCTGGTACTTCCAATTAGGGCCAAGCTGGAGTTTCTCAGCGGATTCCTTCACGTTTTCATCAAGGATCGTGTTGTAATCCTCCTTTCTCATGATTCCTTGGACCTTGACGAGGTTGCCTGTGCCACTGGAAGAGAAGCATCCCCATAGCATTATGTTTCCACCACCATGTTTGACGGTGGGCACAGTGTTCTTTGGAGTGTATGCTTCTCCTTTTTTCCTCCAGACGTATTCAACATCCATATGGCCAAATAACTCCAACTTTGTCTCATCAGACCACAGGATGGTTGACCAAAAGCTGGAATCTTGCTTTAGATGACCTTTAGCAAAGGCTAGGCGAGCCTCCAGATGCTTCTTCCTGAGCAGCGGGGTCTTCCGAGGCCTACGTCCATGGAGACCTCCTCTGTGCAAGACTCGCTCAATAGTGGACCGTGACACCTTCGTCCCTGCCTGGTCAAGCGTTCGAAGTAGGGCCTTGGTTGTGGTCCGGGGGTTGTTGTTGACCTCTCGGCAGATTTTCCTGGCAAGTTTGGGGGACACCTTTCTCTTCCTGCTACGCCCACAGAGGTTTTTAACAGTATTGAACTTCTTGTGCTTGTTGATAATGCTCTGCACGGTTGCCACACCCAGGACGAAAAACCAGTAGAAACCAGTAGAGAAAAACCATTAGAATCTCTACTGATTTCTACTGGAAATTTTCTACTGGTTTGAATATGGAAAGTGAAATGATTTCCAGTAGAAACCATTAGAAAAATACCAGTAGAATACCAGTAGAAACCAGTAGAAATCTCTACTGGATCCAATACAAGACCAATAGAAGACCAGTAGAATACCAGTAGAAACCAGTAGGAATCTCTACTAGATCCAATAGAAGACCAGTAGAAACCAGTAGGAATCTCTACTGGATCCAATAGAGCTTCCTACTGGTTTCTACTGGAAATTTTCTACTGGTTTGAATATGGAAAGTGAAATGATTTCCAGTAGAAACCATTAGAAAAATGCCAGTAGAATACCAGTAGAAACCAGTAGGAATCTCTACTGGATCCAATAGAAGACCAGTAGAAGACCAGTAGAAACCAGTAGGAATCTCTACTGGATCCAATAGAGCTTCCTACTGGTTTCTACTGGAATTTTTCTGCTGGTTTGAATATGGAAAGTGAAATGATTTCCAGTAGAAACCATTAGAAAAATACCAGTAGAGTGCCAGTAGAAACCAGTAGCAATTTCTTCTGGATCCATCAGAATACCAGTAGAAACTAGTAGAATACCTACTGGAGCCATCAGGAGACCAATAGGAATCAAAATTAAAAATATTTATGAAATATCGATTTGAATTTGGTATATGATAATTCGAATTATGGCATATTTCCTTATTGTTTTAACCTAATCCTACCCTATCCTATATTTATTCCTATCCTATCCTATTCCTATCCTATCCTATACCTATCCTATTTCCTACTCTTTCCTTCACAGACTTTCATATATATAGCAGTACGGTTATAAGGTTCATAAGATATTGGTTACTCTAACTTACATGTAAGAAGATCATTTTTGTTGTTGTTATCATTATTGTATTCACTTAAGTAGGTGACATTCACTATTATACGTTTAAACTTGAAATCATTACTTGGTAAAATTCCTTTTATCTGGTTAGGTGGAGGTTATCTATTTAAAAGTACAAAATTAGGACACGTAAATACATGCATGAATATTCATGAGCATCTCTATTTCTATTGGTTTCTATTGGTTTCTACTGGTCTCCATTACCAGTAGAATTCACTGGTCTCTAATGATTTCTACTGGTTTGACTTTGTATTTTTCACACTCCTTTTCGAACCATTAGATCTCACTGGTTTCTATTGGTTTCTACTGGTTTGACTTTGAATTTTTGACACTCCTTTTCAAACCATTAGGTCTTACTGGTTTCTATTGGTTTATACTGGTCTCTAATGGTTTCTACTGGTTTGACTCTGTATTTTTCACACTCCTTTTCACTGGTCTCTAATGGTTTCTCCTGGTTTGACTTTGAATTTTTCACACTCCTTTTCAAGACATTATATCTCATTAGTTTCTATTAGTGTGAAAAAACAAAGTCAAACTAGTAGAAACCATTATAGAGACCAGTGGATTCAAATGGTATTGGAGACCAGTAGAAACCAATAGAAACTAGTGAGATCTAATGGTTTGAAAAGGAGTGTAAAAAAAACAAAGTCAAACCAGTAGAAACCATTAGAGACCAGTGGATTCTAATGGTATTGAAGACCATTAGAAACCAATAGAAACCAGTGAGATCTAATGGTTGAGAAGGAGTGTGAAAAAAACAAAGTCAAACCAGTAGAAACCATTAGAGACCAGTGAATTCTAATGGTATTGAAGACCAGTAGAAACCAATAGAAACCGGTGAGATCTAGTGGTTTGAGAAGGAGTGTGAAAAAACAAAGTCAAACCAGTAGAAACCATTAGAGACCAGTGGATTCTAATGGTATTGAAGACCAGTAGAAACCAATAGAAACCAGTGAGATCTAATGGTTTGAAAAGGAGTGTAAAAAAAGTCAAAAACAGTAGAAACCATTAGAGACCAGTGGATTATAATGGTTTCTACTGGTCTTCAATACCATTAGAATCCACTGGTCTCTAATGGTTTCTACTGGTTTGACTTTGTTTTTTTCACACTCCTTCTCAAACCATTAGATCTCATTTGTTTCTATTGGTTTCTACTGGTCTTCAACACATTAGACTCTACTGGTTTCTACTGGTTTCTACTGGTTTCTACTGGTTTGATTTCGTACGTCCTCTTCAGACCAGTAGACTCTACTGGACCAGTAGAAACCAGTAGACGGTCTCTACTGGTTTCTACTGGTTTCTATGGGAATTTCGACCTGGGCAGGGACATCATATTGCTTCGAAATGGCCTTATAACCCTTTCCTTCAATGTGGGCACGCACAAGACGTTGCCGTAGGTCCTCACTGAGCTCCTTCTTCTTGGCCATGATGATCAGAAACTGAGAATGACCAGAGCACGTTTCCTCTATTTAAAGTCTTATGGAAAGATGCTATGTGTTTGACAATAGTTTAACATTTGGTCAACAAAAAAGGTATTTAATCCATTGGAACATCTTGAAATAACTATAGGACAAAGATAAACACATTCTCAGGAAAGGAAAACAATGGATACTATGAAGAAAGAACATTTTTGTTGAGGTATTGTCAGGGGTATGAATAATTCTGAACATGAGGGAAAAATAACTTTTGGACTTATCTATTATTATGCAAATGAAGTTTAGCTAACTCATATGTGGATTTGTGCATAGCAACAAGTAGACAAAAGATACACAGGAAGAACCAACATAATAGCTTTTACAAAGGAAGAATCTAACAAAGACTGTTATTTTCAATGGGGTATGAATAATTTTGAGGACAACTGTATAGAGTCACTACAACAGACATCCAGCATAGACAAAAAAAAAAAATCACGTTTGAGTGCGTCCTGATGTATTCACGACCAATGGTGCATGACACAGACAGGCATGATAAGCCATGACCGCTGAGATCAGTGGCCATTTTGACTAACATTTAGGTAAGATTGCATGAGAGATTGCATGGGTCGTAGACGAATCACACGCGAAGCACGATGAGCAAGTCAATGGCTCTTTTCATCAAAGTAATATCCACCGTGTTAGTCGTGTTATTTGTGTCGATATGGATAACATCTACGGACTGGAATACAGGCAAAAGACTACTTTCTCAAATGGCGCCAGTCTACAGGGCGGAAGCGGTAGCGGAGAGGGCGTGGACGACAGCTGATTCTCGGAAGGGCGAAAACACAGACGGAACAGCTATAAGAAGAGTCCTCAGGGCTGGATTGGCGAATATCGAGGAGGATGTGCTCACATTGGATATTGGTAAGATCGTTGGGTCGGTTGGTAATGAGACTACTCTGCACAATCGTCTTCTGGCCAAACTTCAGGGTTCACACTTGCAGCGGCCAGAGAGATGCGTCATACGCATCGCCTTTCAACTTAACCATCATTTCGCAAATTTTAGTGATGTCCGGTTTACGTGCTCACCCTTGCTGCCCTTACCATGCGACATTGAGAGACGGTTTGTTGTAAAAATAACGTCGGACATCCTTAGCATGAGCGATGTGGTGATTTTCGGGCTCAAGGCATTACCAGAAGATCAACACATCAATGACCTGATAAGGGAACGCCCTCATGGTCAACTCTGGGCATTCGCGACTGCGAATCCTCCAAGGTATCGCGAGAACTTTGTGCCAAACACACAGGGAGCAGAGAACCCGTACAATCTCTCCATGACCAATGCTCACGAATCGGACCTTTACTCACCTTATTGGCGCTTCCAGGAACAACCGGTCAGCCATGTCCCTCCGCTTCGAAACCAAACTAAACTCGTGGCGTGGATGGCGTCCCGCTGTGTAGACACCGCCTGGAGGAGAACAGACTTTGTCAAGTATTTGCAAACATACCTAGACATTGACATATACGGTGAGTGTAGTGGTATGGGCAGGTTTGGTAGTGGTAAAGCACGAGCTGCTTTGCAACAATATAAATTCTATCTTTCCTTTGAAAACAGCGAATGTCGAGAGTACATCACTGAAAAGGTTGCGAAACGTGCTTTTTCAAATGGAGTTGTGCCGATCGTCTACGGATCGAGACCTGAAGATTATGCCCGAATGTTGCCCGCCAATTCTTACATCGACCTGCATGAATTTGATTCTATTGGGGACTTTGTTAACTACATCCAGAAACTTGACAATGACGTCCTAAGATACAACAAATTTTTCAACTGGCATAAAAGGGGTGTAATTGAAACGTTCGATCTTAATGGATTCATGCTCACGAATTCAAATCCTGAGGTGAATATATGCTACCTCCTGCGCAAACTTGTACATTTATCTATTCACCCCGAGACAGCATGGCAGAAGAAGACGCCAGACTTTGGGGCGTGGCAGCGGGGGCGATGTTCCTTAGGTGGTCCCAACAAATTATTGGGCTTTGACATACACACGCCGTAGAGATTTACTACGATATCTGTTTTGAACAAATTCAATTTTGCTTACAAGCAGTAGGCATGTCCTTGCACAGTGCGTCTAAAACAACTTTGATTTGTGTCAATTTCTCTAGACTGTTGATGTCCGCACTTTTTCATATCTGTATAGTGTGTTTTGCTTCTCAATGCTCAATCGTATGGATCTTTTCTTACTACATGTAGTGGGGGGGGGGGGGGGGGGGCTTTATTTAACTGTACAAAAAACATCAGTTAATTACGGGCCCGGTCAGGACTTGAGTATGAGCGTTAGCCTTAAAAAGGAAATGGGGCATCCGCGGCAGATTCGGCCGCCCTCAAAAAGGGGGCCGAGGCCGATTGGGACCCCCCCCCCCCCCCCACCCGGCTAACCCGGATCCGCTGCTGTAAACCCGACTAAAAAGTTATATTGTCGGGGAAGATTTGCATGAACTGGTGAATAAGGAACGACATGTGGATGTACAAGATATGTTATGTTTGAAATAATTATACAAACCTATTCCAAAGCATTATTTCAAGCATTGCTATCGATCGAAATTGAAAGATGTGATTTTTAACTAGCGGTTAGTGGCACTGCGGTCGACTCAATCAAATTATCGTGACGTCAGGAGACTGAATGTAGCATTTGTGCCACTGACAATCTTCTCTCAGGAACACGGGTCTCTCGTACTCGATTTTAATCATTTTTTTTCTCCTATGTGTTTTGACCAGGCAATGGAAACATATTTACAAGTAAGCTTTCAATCGATACCGATTAAAAAATATGTTTATGTTTAATTTGATTTGCTTGTTGATATACCTAGAAGACGATTTGATTATTTGAATGTAAAAATTCATTGAATGATAACACCCCTCAGTTGAGGTAAAAGAGAAAAAGATAAAAAGACAAAACAAATACATTTTTTTTCAAAATTGTACAAAGCAGTATAGTCAGGGTTATTTGATTAAATATTTCATATTTTAATTCCATTGATATTCTTTTCATATCCTATCTTCTGTATCCTATTTTCTTTTCAATTGAAATTGATCATCTCGGAAGACACTTGGTAGTAACGTAGAAGAGGTCAAAGAAGGGTTCCCTGCTGTGATCACCGCTGATTGCTATACCCATAAAGTTTAGAACCATATGACGTCATACTTTGGTAATCTTTGTTCTTGGGGTCTCATTTCTGTCAGTGGGAGTGAAATTCTGATCATCGTCTGTTTGTTTGTGATGGTACAACGAGGAGTTGAATGTGCGATTACAAAATGCAGAAGTGCTTTTCGTGTGTATGTGTGTGTGTATGTGGTGTGTGTGTGTGTGTGTGTGTGTGTGTGTGTGTGTGTGTGTGTGTGTGTGTGTGTGGTGTTTCTGTCTGTGTGTGTTTTTACTAAATGTTAAAGAAACTTTTGACACCTTGTAAAAAGAATTAAAAATTAGTTTCAACTCACATCAAGTTGGAATTAATAAAAAAAATCAAAGGATGTCAAGTTTTTAGAGACAGATTTTGTGACATTTTAACGATTACTTTTCTTGCTATAATGCTTTGAATATTCAATGAGATTTTCTTTGTTAGATAAATTTATATCTGAACATTTGTGTGTATGGGAAAATTAATTCAGAACACAACAATGACCATTGTGCATCACACATACCAACCAGCAAGCCTTTTTTCTGCCAGAAGCATCATGCAATATTAATGAAATTAATCGTGATGGCAGTTGCTGGAGGTTTAACAGGTGTGATACACAATGTGACTAACAAATCTCTGTATCCCAATATCTCGCAATCCGGATCGCAAATTTCCATGTCATTTGACACAAATAAATAGGTCAACAACAAATAACTATACACTTCAAATGAAGATCGTAAACGTACGAATTGAGCCAAAGGACAGACCTCCCGGGGTATAATTGACCAACATTGTACAAAATAAGTTCCACACATGCAAATTTCCTTATACAGTGGATGAATTATTTGTATAAATATAGAGCGTTCCTATCAGCAACCATATTGGAGGACAAACAATCGAAAACCGTGCATCAGACCATGAAAAGTCATAGTTTTCATGGTCTGATGCACAGGTTTTTATTGTTTTGTCCTGGTGGGAACGCTCTATATCACCTGAATGTGAACTAATTCAAAGAAGCAAAGTACGTGTATGTGGGAGGGGGTGGTAGGCCTACTGGGGAGGGCGTTCTTGCTAACAGCGCGCGTGATTCGTTGTAGGCTGATATGATTTATTCGCGTTGTTAGCAAGACGCCCTCCCCAGTAGGCCTATTACTATGAACATCATCCATTAGCATAGAAACCCTTTGCCGCCCGCCCCCTTCCCCTCTTAAAAATGGTATGAGAGACACATTTCCTGTTTCAAGTGTTTTCTATTACCAAAACTTATAAAAACAAACGTTGCAAAACAAACATCATCAAATAAAATAACCATGATTATAATTAATAATATTGATGATATTATGATAACAAGTATTTGGAGAGCAGTGGAGGCAAGAAAGCTAGGCTTGCAAACTTGCTGGTCCCTTTAAAAACATTTAATTTTAACAAGGACAACACAATGATGTAGGCCTGAGTTAAAAGAAATTAAATTTTGATACGTTAAAGGGGAAGTTCACCCTGAAATCATTTTGGTTTCAATAAATCGATGCATGTGAAAGAAACATACAGTATGAGTGAAGGTTTGACGAAAAGCGGTCAAAGGAAAAGAAAGTTATTTGAGTTTAAAGTTTTGATTTTGTGACGTCACATGCGAGGTGCTCTCCCATATGTTGTGTACAAAATAAGTCGATAAATTGCTTTTTTTTTCTGCTTTTGACAACGGAATGATTTTTTTTCGTACAGGTATGTGTGTAAAAACGTATTTCTAATAATGTACCAAATGCACAAGTATACGGATGCATATCTTTGTGAGAAAATGCACATTTTCGAAAAAAAATTGTACACAACATATGAGAGAGCACCTCGCATGTGACGTCACAAAATAAAAACTTTAAAATCAAATAACTTTCTTTTCCTTTGACCGCTTTTCGTCAAACCTTCACTCATATGTTTCTTTCATTTGTCTCTTTCTATTGAAACCAAAATATTTTCAGGGTGAACTTCCCCTATGATTCACTGCATGATAATTGACAAACTTTATGTGTTTTTTTTAACCAGCACCATACTGTAATTTTGACAGTAAATTTGAGAAGCGTGTGTAGATTTGCATGCGTTGTTATTAATGTTTCAACTGTAGGCTATTCATCATCGATCATCATCATCATCATCATCATCAAATTTATTCATAATTATAATCATCCTCATCAACACATCATTTGGCCCGCCGTCACGATTATAACTGGTACGATAAACAAGGGTTAAACAATAATTGGTTCAAAACAATTTCGCCTACAAAAATGAACAGAGGAAAAGAATCAAAACAGAAATTAGAGATATTAAGAGGAAATGTACAAACAATTGAGAAATGAAAGATGTAAAGAGGAAATGTACAAACTAGAAACACGGTTTGTTATTGTGCGGACACGATTTCACTGGGTTCCTTGTAGATTTTGCCCGCGTAACAAAAGACTACCGGGGCACCAGAAAATTATTTGTAAGCGATAGAAATGACGTTATCATGCAGCATTACCCTAATTATTATAGGCTTCAGTGAAAGCTGTAAAATTGTGTATTTTTACTCGAGTAATGCAGACAAATCACCCACAGCGGCATTTTGTCTGGCATTCAAAGGGATGTAAGGAGACGCTTTCGGCCTATTTGACATTCAAGATTTAGGGTTTGGGGTATGAAATAAGTGTTTGGCCGTCGCCTGAAATATTTTTCTTGGAAAGCTTTACATTTATTAAATAAAAATGCCCCAATAAGTAAATAAGTAAATATAGATATCTTTAATTAAGGACAAGTTCCAAAGTGAACAAAAATGTAGGACCTATTGAATCGTTCCATAACGAATTTGACATGCTAAATAAAATAGGCTTCAAGCCTTGAATGCAACTAGCCAATAATTGAGATTCCCGGATTACTGCAATATGTTGACGTAGATTTACTTGTCTTCCGCAGTTATTTGGTAAGATATTTGGTTTCTCTTATATATTCGACGTAAATGTTCCCAATTCAGTGCGATAGTCTCGTGATAGATATAAAATTTTGTTTCTATTTCATGCCACATTTCTATTATTTGCGGCGCGAAGCTGCAGCTGCATAGGCGTTACCGGCAGTCATAGTTTGATATGCCCCACTCGTTGAATATAGTGCTGGTCAGTAGTTGTTGGTTGACTTTGGTTTTGCAAATTGCTCTATCCTATATATGGATTTGACAGTTAACTTTTGGTTCTCCGCCGCGATTTGGTATGTCAGTGAAATGTCATATTTTTAGTTGATCATTCTATGTGAGTAGTAAACTCTAGATCTATATTTTAAAGAAAACAAGGGGGTCGGATTGAGGCACCAGCAAGGCTGGGGCCCGGGCCGCGTATTTTTTTTTTTACACGCAGGCCTGTGGTTTTTCGCTATTCAATTCAATGAAACCGCTTGGTGTGCATCTACACTTATCGTCGCTCATTCTGCGCTAATTGGGTTTCATCATCAGTTTGCACGCTCTGTGCAAATCATGCTCGCCGACGTCTACTACACAAGTACACTGCTACAGTCCTACCTCGCATCATGTCGCACGAAAAGTAAAGCAGAATTTGTAGAAATGAACTACATACATAACACGAAATAAAACAAAAGGAAGGGGGAGAGAGGGTGGGGGGCCTAGTTAGAGAATTATCATAAGGAAAGAGATTGTTAAAAATGAATATAATATATGAATTATAATTACTGTAACTGCCGAGCTAGCGTTTTTGAAAGGGATGGGGCGCTGCAACATTAGTCGTCATTTGTAAACGTTTACCAACGTTAATGGGGGGGGGGGGGGGCAGTGAGATGAAGCCACTCGATCCGCCCCCCCCCCCCATCATGTCGCACGAAAAGTAAAGCAGAATTTGTAGAAATGAACTACGTACATAACACGAAATAAAACAAGGAAGGGGGAGAGAGGGTGGGGGGGGGGGCATAGTTAGGGATTTATCATAAGGAAAGAGATTGTTAAAAATGAATATGATATAGGAATTATAATTAATGTAACTGCTGAGCTAGCATTTTTGAAAGGGATGGGGCGCTGCAACATTGGTCGTCATTTGTAAACGTTTACCAACGTTAATGGGGGGGGGGGGGGGTGGGGGGGTGGTGCAGATGAAGCCACTCGATCAGCCCCCCCCCCCAGATATCGAAACAATAGGCCTACACATGGAGAGTAGTAAAACGAAATGCAAGTATTTATAAAGCGTGCAACCGACTATTTTTGTCTGCGCTAATCGGTGCATGCAGCATGCACGTTACGCAGGAAAGGAAAGGGGAAAAGGAGTACAGACAATATGACAGATGGCTTGAGGAAGAGGGGGTAGGTAAATGGTGGAGAAGGCTATATAATTCCCTAACTCTGTCCCCCACCCTCTGTCCCTCTTCCTTTTGTTTTATTTTTTTACTTTACTTTTCGTGCGACATGATGCGAGGTATAACTGTAGCAGTAGCAGTGTACTTGTAGGCCTACGTCAACAAGCATATGATTTGCACTGTGCGTGCAAACTGATGATGAAACCTCGCTAGCACCGAGCATGGACCGAGTGAGCGACGGTGAGTGTAGACGCACACCGAGCGTCTTCATAAAATTAAATAGCGAAAAACCACAGGCATGCTGTAAAAAAAAAATATGTGGCTGGGCCCAGGGGCACTAGTTCATAAGTGTATCCACGGCAGCCTACGCGACTACTAGTCACTGGTAGCTAGCCGTGTAAGCAGTCACGGAGCTAGGCTTAGCCGCTAGGGCCTAGCTTAAGTAAATGGGCGCAAATGCGCGAATCCCTTTTTTGGACGAATGCAACGGCAAAGCCAAAGAAGTTGTCTAGGGTTAGGGCATACCTGTATGATGTGTAATATTCTTGCTGTACATGTTCATGTCCATAGGGAATTGTGGATATTGTGCTCATAAATTGTGTGGACTTCAAATCCATGAATTTTTGGACTGTTTAAAAGTCTTTCCAAGATTCATTCATTCATGCCATGCTCCCAAACCTTAAAAATCATATCAGCTTACCAATTCATTAGGAGAAAATCCAAGATAAGTTCCTGTTTAATAGCTTTTGTAGCAGTGTCTGCTCCCCGCTATGTTTACACCTCAAATGACTGTTAGTAGCATACAACAGAAATTTGCACCGTGACTAGTCTTTATTAAAGTCTGATGGCATTATTGAGCTCATAATTTGCAGAAGCTCTCATGTCTAATTTTGTAGCAGACAAAATATAAAAACATTGTACCTAGATTATAATGAATATTTACGTGCGTCATTGAATAAAAATAAATGAAACTGCCCATTTGATGAGATTTGATGGATATAAACAAACATGCTCTCGGCACTTCTTTCGCTGAGCCAACTATCGTTCACCCCGTTACGTGTCAAATGAGGGCTAGGGGGAGCTAAGAAATTTTACACGAGTTTTGCTGTAAAGTAGAAAGCTGACGAGTTGTGAAACCTGATTAGCAAAACTACTTAGAATTGTGGGTAAAAGATTATGTCATTCATTTTAATTTGCGATTCATATTTAGATTAGTTTAAGGAAGACAACCTACAAGTGATTTAACTTTATTAAGCCAAATTAAATAGTTAAGGTCATTTCAATTTTTAGGCCATTCTGCCTTACTTCGTACACACGGCCGATAGGGATACACTTATGAACTAGCGCCCCAGCAAGGCAGGTAGACCAAAATATCAGTCTCTGTAGGATGTTGGATCCGCTGAGATCGCATCTGGCTCCTCTGAACGCTATTCATGGGTATGTCCAAAAATGTAATTTTGATTAAAGAATGCCTCAAATGAGACGGTTATTCCTGTCTACCAGCAAGGCAGCATCATAAAATATAGACAAGAATAACCCGTCTCATTTGGGGCATTCTTTAATCGAAATTACATTTTTGGACATACCCCTGAATAGGTAGGGTCGTTCAGAGGAGCCAGATGCAATCTCAGCGGATCCAACATTCTACAGAGACTGATTTTTCAGTCTACATAAAATACAGCATCAACATCTCCTACATTGTAGTAAATGCTAATTGATTTGATAAAAGTTATATAATTTGTATTCGTGCATGTCGTAGCAATTGCTTTAATTTTCAGTTTCATGGTTGTATTTTACAGGAAAAGGAACGGCACATCATTATGGCTGAGAAGCAAGTGAAGATAGGAACTAGGGTTGAAATTACGGGAAAAGGATGGCTTGGAAAGGTGGCGTTCGTGGGAACAACCACATTTGCTGCGTAAGTATCTTGTAGCTATAGGCCTACCAGAAATCAGATGTGTGTTGTGTGTATATCATGCGTATACAGATGTTTCAATTGTACACACACGACAGCTTACTGAAATGACATTTGCCCTGGCTAGGATGAATTATATAGAATGTGAATCATAATAAAAATGTATTGATTATATATTACATGTTACATGTAACATTTATAGCTACATCTGTACCGTAAGTACTGTTCTGCATAATGCAAAAACTCAAATCATAAGTGTTGTGCATATTCAAGACTTCTTATGGGAGACAAAAATATTGTCTTTATAATAATAATAATAATAAACCATGTTTATATAGCGCATAACACATATACATAAGAAAGTCTCTATGCGCTTCAAGGAGCAAAGAAAAAGAGAAATGAGGTTACTGAGTTCCTTAAATCATTTTGCCATTTGGAATAAGTGTGTTTTAAGAGCAGACTTAAACCTATCTAGGGTGTTAATATTCCTAAGACTGTCAGGGAGGCTATTCCATAAAACTGGAGCAGCATGGGCAAATGAGCGTTCACCATATGTTCGTGTAAGTATAGGAGGAACAATAAACAAATTCTTTTTACATGATCGAAGATTTCGTGTTGGTTTGTATACAGTGAGTAAGTCATTTAGATAAGCAGGAGCTAATCCATGAAAACATTCATAGGCTAATAACAATATCTTGAACTTAATGCGAGACTGGACTGGTAACCAATGTAAATTACGTAAGACAGGGGATATTGAAGCATGTTTCTTCGTACGTGTAACAAGTCGCGCTGCTGAATTTTGTATAGTTTGTAGTCTTTGAATTTGGCGAAGTGGTAATTGAAAAAGGAGACTATTGCAGAAGTCAAAATGACACATAACAAATGCGTGAACCAAACGTTCAGTTGTACTTCTATCAATAAAATCACGGATTTTACCAATTTTGTAGAGTGCAAACGAAGCTGAACGGCATTTTTGTGTGATGAAATTGTCAAATGTAAGCTTATTGTCGAAAATTACCCCAAGATTTCTACATGTTTTGGTAGCTTTAATTTGCTTTCCGGCTAGATCCAAGTGAATTACTGGAGTCGTATTTCTAAAACGGGATGAAACATGAAGGAACTCTGTCTTACTGCAATTTAACTTGAGACAGTTTTGGTGAGACCATTCTTTGATTGCTTGAACACAGTTTGCTATCTGAGAAGAAACATTTTCAAGCCGTGACTGTTTGAATGTAATATACAACTGAGTGTCATCAGCATAAAACATCTTGAAAATGTTATGTCTTTCAATCAAAGATTCTAGAGGAGAGGTGTATAATGTAAACAGGACTGGACCCAATACAGATCCTTGCGGTACTCCTTTGGTGAGTACATGTCCTGAAGACCGATCATTTCCAATGACTACATTATGAGTACGTCCTGATAAGTATGACTGCATCCAATTAAGTGCTTCACCACATATTCCAAATCTTAGTGATAAGCGTTTAAGCAATATATCGTGATCAATGGTATCAAAAGCTGAGGAAAAATCAAGCAAGATAAGCATAACCGCCTCGCCCCTATCAAGTGACAACAGAATGTCATTTGTAACTCTCAAGAGAGCAGTTTCAACACTATGAAATGACCTGTATCCTGACTGAAACTTTGCATGTAGATCAGATTTACCTAGATATTCTTGTAGCTGATGTGCTGCCATCTTCTCTAGAATTTTAGCAAAGAATTTAAGGTTTGCTATTGGGCGGTAATTCTTCAGATTGTCACTATCACAAGACGAGCCTTTCAGTTTTGGAATGATATTGGCACATTTGAACTTATCAGGAAATCTACCATTTCTAAAAGAATCATTTATAATGTTCGTCATAATGGGTACCAATTCAGGAAGAAACTTTTTCATAAATGAGGTGGGAATAGGATCAAGATCACAGGTTGTTGAGGAAGACTCCTTGATTACATTAAAAACTTCATTTATAGAGACAGGATTAAATCTTTCAAATGAGAAGCCCGTTTGATCTTCAACAAGAACATTGTGAGTTAATGATGACCGTAGCTCCTGGGTGATAACTTCTACTTTCTCTGCAAAATAATTCTGGAAACGTCGTGGAAGGGACAGTTCAGAGTCATTATTTGTTGGCAGTGTACTAGAAGAGCATGGTCGTAGAAGCTGGTCGACTTTCCTGAACAATTCGCGGGAACTACATTCTTTCAGTTGGTCCTTGTGATAACGTTTCCTTGCAAACGTGAGTTGGTTATTATAATCATGACAGGCTCTTTTGAAATTCTGACGGTCGATTTCCAGCCCATGATTGGAGAAAGCCCTACGTTCAAGAGCTCGAAGTTCTTGCTTGCTACGGCGAAGTTCATCAGAAAACCAAGGAGAGTCTGGACGACATCTTACTGTCCGCGTTACTTCTGGAGCATGTTGGTCAAGAAGCGCAGATAAAACAGACTCATACTGATCAATACGAGCATTTATATCATCACATGGCAACAAAAACAATTCAGATCGTGTAATGTCTTGTCGAAACTCCTCAACGTCAATCGCATGTATTTTCCTTGTTTTAATCTGTAACTTCATTGGCTCAGGTTTAGTGATGTTCAAGGAGCATTTAATAGCTACATGATCGGATGGAAGGTAACTGGTTGAGCTGAAGTCACTGACAAAGCTATCAGTTCCACGTGTTAAAATAAGGTTGAGAGTATGTCCGTCCTTATGTGTAGGAAAACATATATGCTGTTGAAGGTTAAGTGCAGTTATCAAGTTCAAGAAACGAGTCGAGTTTACATCATTACTTATGTTGACATGGAAGTTAAAATCCCCTACTATCATCAACCGATGTGAAGTCAATACCAACTGCTCTAAGAGGGTTGAAAATTCTCGAAAGAATGTCTGCTCTGTTGCTTCTCCTGTAGCTGTTCGCTGTGGCCTGTAGATTACAATCAGACGAATAGGAGCATGTCGATGGGATGTCAAATGTAGATCCATATGTTCAAAGGAAATAAATTCTGAATGAGAGTTGTATGATTTTACTTGGAATGTCTTATTTATACATATGCCGACACCACCTCCCACGCATCCCAGACGCGGCTTGTGATGCCAATCATAGTTCTTGAGGACCAATGATAGTTGGGCCATAGTGACGTTGTCGCGTTCATCGCCAGTAAACCAAGTCTCTGTTACAGCAGCAATGTCGATATGGTCACTGATGATGAGGTCACACAGCATGTGAGTCTTATTCTTTAAGGACCTAGCATTCCATAGAGCAAATCTAGTACAGTCCTTGTCAAGTATAGCAGAGGATGACCGCTGTTCTTGCTGGTGTTGCTGGCGACGTCGGCACCTTCCACCCTTTCTACTTCGCTTTGTTCGACAGCGAGGACGACATATTCCAAGATGATTAATAGTTGACCACAGAGTCGCCGGTATTCGAAACTTTTGAGAGGAGAGACTATACAGTGTATTAATATTACATCTACCCTTGTTTGATAGATTGGAGCTACTTTCCCTAGTACCATTTTCAGTGTCATATGCATTAACAGTAGAAGGGCCTGGATTAGGGTGGATGTCTCCACATTCTATTAATTGTAATTGAAAGGTACATGAACATGAATCTGTGGGATAATATGGTACTCTTTTCCCAACATACTTTCCATTTACACATTGAAAGCACCTTTCATGTAAACTTGTGAACATATATGTATTGGTATACAGTTCAGATGCACTCGTATAGTCTACGTAAGTACATGAACAAGAAGAGAGCACAAGGACAAGACTTACAGTCACGGACAGCATATGAATGAAAGCCATTATGGCTAAGTGCTTAAGTCTGCTATGAGCAGATTGAACATTCAAGTAGAATCAAAGCATCAAAGAATGGTTTACAATAGCACCAACACATGAATAGGCCTTGAGATACAATAGGCCCTGAGGTACAATGTACAATACACTATCCTTTGGCTACACATAACACAATAGAGACATTGGCTGTGTACAAGTGCATTACACCAACATGGCTACAGATTTCTACTTACAGTCTGGAGAAATCCAAAATGAAGTTCAAGTTAATGCTGAAACAACACTCAATATTATCAGTTGAAACCAGTCCAGTAGAATCACTACCACATAATGATCAATCTATTACAAAAAATAACACTTGATAGGAACTCAGTACCAAGAAATATTAAGTACAGAGGAGGGAGCTGGAGCAGCTGTAACGCGCTCCACCAAGCTCCTCAGAGAAAAAAAAAAAAAAACAGGTATAAACAGGTGTTTTTGTATGTAGAGGGTATTTCAATACACATTTCAATGAGAGACTTTGTTCAAGGGAAACATAAATTTTGTTCAAGGGAAACAGAAAATGTCTTTCTTGACACATGTGTCGGTCAGCAGAACTTACTTTATACTTTTATACTTAACCCTGTCAGTACCATTGATTCACAACATGTGTACTGAGTCAATAGGCTTCTCCTGGTTTGGTGCTGAGAGGTGTTACTATGTTTACATGTATGTGTGCGTTTTCTTTCATCATGACAGTGGCAAGTGGATTGGTGTCCACTTGGATGAGCCAAAGGGAAAGAACAATGGTGTTGTACAGGGCAAGAAGTACTTCTCTTGTCCCGATAACCATGGCATCCTTGTGAGACAGTCTCAGGTAAGCTCTAGCACCTACCCCTCCCCCACATACATCCATCCACCCCCCACCCCCACCACCACCTACCCCTTCCCAAACATCTCCAGAACCAGAACAGGCAGTGCTACATTATTTTTCAAATGATTCTCAATTCAAGTCAAGCCCATCTATAAAGATCATCCAAGGGAAACTGAAAAAGTGGCCCGTAGAGATAGGAAACCTTTATATTTACACACACGTAGAAATGTGCAGTGGTGTGGTCTGTAGCTACAGTGATCTGTGCAAACACATTTGAGAGTGTCTACATGTACAGTCATGTATATCTATGCAGTTACTTCACTCCTCCTTGCCCAAATTGTTTTCTTCAATCTGTTTTATATAGTATTATGAAATTGATTTCACACCAAGATTAGTTTTGCTTACCTTTCTTTTGGGTTGTATAAAGGCCTTTGAAGAAGTTGTTTTCTGTCAGTCTTTGCAAATCAGAGAGAAATAATGCTAATTTCTTCTAGGCTATCACTTGAGGATAAAATGTCAAATCAGATTTAAATTACAGAACGTATCTAATGAGTCTAATTTTCATCATCATTAGCAAATCGGTAGGAAAAATCTATGCTGGATCTGGACATCTGGATGCAGTAACGTGACATGAAACTGAAATTGTCCGCAATTTCGTTGTATCATTTCTCCTATAAATACCTCTCTTGAATGTTCTGTGGAAACATGGCCAGACATTTTGCGGTACAATCTATGTTCAACCCCCTCAGTATCATAGGTGCCTGTTCTGTGTAATAAGTCAATTAACTTTTCCCAGTTTAGGACTGAGAGGGTTTGGTTTGCCATATTTTCTGTTGTAAGGACCTCTCTCAAATGGTCTCTGGACACAATGTACCTTCATAAATGTTGCCATGCAACCTCTATATACCTTGTATTATACGTGACAGGTTACCGTCTTGGATGATGACGACCGTACGCCCTCCCCCGTTTCCACGCCGACCGGTGGGACAGGGATCCCTAAACCTGGTTCCAAGGGCAAGATGGACGTATGTAACGCCCCTTGTATCATTCGTAACCCTCTCATTACTGCCACCTCCTTTGATGCAGGTATATACAAACTAATGTAGGTTGTAGGGTCAAGTCCAAGCCGGGGGAGGGTTTCTCTTGAGCAAGGTATTTTCTTAAGGATTTAGCAGTGTAGTAGTTTTGAGGTTTTATTTCCCCAAGGTTCAACTCTGATGAAGACTCCAGATTTGATTTTTTTCCTTTTATAATCAGCAATTCGTTCTTGCAGCATTGCTGTTCTTTTCCACACTCGTAAGAGTGATCATGATGAAGACAGTGTGAAAACTATTCAGAAGGTGTGATAAGTAATGCTCATTGCTTCTTACATGTAGCAATGGACAAACCTGATTAAGTAGAGGTAGTATACACGTTAACAATTTTGTTTCTGAATGTTTTCAGTGACATAATGTGCTTGACCTACAGTGCTAGTGAAGTTGAATTTGAATAGCACTATTACTGAATTACTATATTTGTATGTCTTGCATTTCGGAGGTGGCAGTTAAGATTGGGTTAATACCTGATTATATATTTTCTCCTCTTAAATGTTACTGTCGTGTGTTCCTTGCTGTGGACAATATTTACTCTCTGCACTTGCAATGGAGATACCTGTGTGTAAACCCCCACCAGCACGCTATATGGTTCTTAACTACAAGTTGTTTGCTGTAGTTTACATGTATATTCCCCCTTAGTTTACTTTTTCCTTTTGGATATTGCACCCCTTTCTATTCCCCATCCCTTTCTCTTCCCCGTATATCTGTTTAAATATCCTCCTAAATAATCGTGATGTCCATGGTCCTGAACATGGCCTGGGTTTGTATCTTTTCTATGTCAGCATTGTTTAGAAGCCTTCCTCAAACAAACAGTCGTAAGACTCCTCTTAATCTATATCTCTTTGTAGCTCTGTCCTATCTTGTCATACAAACACACAGAGTCAATCATGATGATTAGAAAGAGAAATTCATACTTACGCATAATGTCCCCCAATTGGGCTTACAACACGTCTTCACATTCTTTGAAGGAGTTATTATTACCACCACCCCCCCCCCTCCAAATGATGACCAGATCATCTCAGACAGTTAATGAGGATAAAAAGAGAGGGCTATATGAACTGAACTTGAGTTTTTAAGAAGTTATTAACTAACTGTTTGCAGGGTGCCCTAGCTTCTAAGAAAGCAAGGGCTGCCATGTACTCCAAACAGTTGGCAGGGCGTAATACGGAGAAACAAGTGAGTTTGCATGTGACTGAGAGTAAGCTAGAAAAACTGAGCATGCAGCATCATGTCACCAAAACGTATTGTACCTTGAAACATTCACAGCCACACCACATGTGTTATAAATAATAGAATTATTAATTTACATGATTTATTTTTTTTGCATCTTCATTGCATTTACTTTTAAGTGTTTTATTTGTTAACAAATGGAAGCTCAATATGAAATAAAGATTTTTAGAGTGATTTTTTTTCAAGTTTCAAACTATGGCAGCAGAAGCAGAACTTCTGTACCATGTTGCCGACTTGCAATGGTTGATCTTGAGTTTATATAGAATGGTTGCCTGCTTGTATATATCACTTAAAAAAATATTGAGGGAAATATATGTAGTACAACATAACACAAAAGAAATATATATTAAGAGACAAAAAAATGCATTTAGATAAAAACTGATCGATATCAATAACAACTTGAAACATTTAAGTTACATGTAGGTGTTATTTTCATCAACATAACAAATACAAAATTAACATTTTAAAGTCAAAATAAAAGGATGACCGATACCTCTAAGGGCAAAGCTTGAAATGATTGGAGACAGAAACGAATTATCAGTCTAGACTCTAGATTTAAATCTTAGTCAGGGATACAGATATAGAGTTTTATCACTCATTGATCAGATGACTTGTTTATTGAATTAATGCTTGATACATCTTATGTTTGTGTTAAAGAATTGCTGATAGGGTGAGGGAGGGGAAAGCAAAAGAGTGAAAAGTACAATGGTATCAAGCAAATAAACAAAACATTCATGAACTGCACGCTGCACTTTTTTTTCTTAACAGGGTGAGGGAAGGGACAGCAAAGAAGTGAAAACAGAAAATGTATAATAGTATTAAGCAGATAAACAAAGCATTCATGAATTGCACGCTGCACCTATATTTTGTTTAGTATCTCTGATCTCTGTTATAATCAACAAGTCATTTTTTTCTCATGCCATTCCACATACATACATGAACATACTATATGCACACTTAACTATTTTTTGTTGTTATGAGTTTTGAATGCATTTCATGTGCATGTAGAGTCTGTAGTATTCTTGAACCATCAGACCAATTGGACATGCACCTAGTGATAACCAATGTAATGAACAGAGACACCTACTTTTTTTAATAAGTGTTGCCAATTTGAAAGCCAACATAGTGATTACTTTTGCTCCGAAACGACCCTGGTCATGAATGAGTTCAGAATGTTAATTGTTATAATCAGATTATTTTATTCTCTTTATGATTTGACCAGTCAATTTCATGTTTACATTGAGTAGGATTTAATTGCATTATCCTTTTGCACTACATCCATGCAAAATGATTTACAAGAAATCACTCTTGTAACCAAGCATACATATTACATTATTATCACTGATGATAAATCATGCATTATAAAGTATACCCTTTAAGAAGTATCATTGACCATACTTTCAATTAATGTCTCTAAATTCTAGACATTTCTATACTTCAATTGGTAAAACTGAAAACAAAAGATCTTACTGTAGATCTATTGCTTTTTCTTAATAGCTCCCTTAGAATATATCCCATGCTTGTGAATAGTAGTATTCAATGAGTAAAAGCTGTGTATTGTCATGTGCCTGTGTTTTCCTTTCCCTTTGGTCGTGTTTAGTAACGTGACATTTCATTTCATTCCAATGTAGAATAGCAATTCATAGATGTAGCCTTTTTTTTTTCTGTGTGTGGTTTCTCTTCACGTGTGATAATTGTGAACCTAACAACGCACAGACATATGTTGGCGCCAGAAAATCATCAATCCCTGCGTTTTCGCGGATACCCAGCGAAGTGTCGACAGCACGAAGAGTGAGTGGTGTACATGTTTTTCTTCAACTAACAAAACGCGCTTCTAACACATTTGCAAGCAACTAAAGCTGTATAATTCACTAACTATCGTTATTTATTCCATTATACAGGTGTTAAATAATGTATTCATTGTTCCATCGTTCTTAAGTACACTACAGCTCAAAGGAATTGGCATAGGGAAAGGGAATTGGAAGAAAGGGAAGGAGCCGCAGTTTCAAACCGCGGTATATTTTATCCAGTTTAGCATGAACCATGATGCCTTTTAGGCTACTGCACCATGTTTCATGCTGAACTGGACAAAATATACTGCGGTTCAAAACTGAGGCCCCTTCCCTTTCTTCCCTTTCCCTTTCCCTATGCCAATTCTTTTTACCTGCAATGTATATGAAAACTATTGTTAAATACAAGGCAAAATAGTGATAAAGATTACGGAACTCCTAATAATTGCAAAACAGTCAAACCATGATACCAGCTCCTATTCTCGTAAGAATCGAGAATAACATATATGGTTCATTTTAAAATAATGAAGGCCATGAAATTGATATGCATCCACCTGTTTCTTCTCTTTTGAATCTAAATTTTGTTTTCTAACTTACAAAGGAAAAAATGATATCAGTATCAATTAATTTTGTGAATGGCAAGGAACGTATTGTTAGATTCCTGACTCAATGAGCATGCCATTTTCTATTTTCATCCATTCAAAAATAATTAGAAATGTATTTTCTTGTATTGGATGTACTGTATTATTTGCATTTGTGATTTTGGTGTGTGCTCTTGTTCATTGGATAATGAAACATCAAAGCACAAGTTCAAAACGTTCAAGTTGAAAAGTCAGACTTGGAGCTGTGATGAAGGAAGAAATGTCTGCCAAGTCCCATAATCTTTACCACTTTTTATCCCTTGCTTTTAGAATACAAGTTTTGTTTCATTCCATGTACTAGTTTGGTGTACTGTACAACTGCTTAAATAGCTGTTTATATGTTTATATTTTGTTTATATATTCCACATAACCTGTTATTTCTCCCTAATTCTAAAATGTATATGTGTTCATTATCAATTTGTTTTCATTGCAGGGCTCAAGATGTCAGTATTTGTATTATTTCTGTATATCTAAAAAAAATGATGAAAAGGAAAATAAATGTTGTGTGTGTGTCTGTTTGTGTGTATGTGTGTGTACGTGGGGGGCACTTTTTAAATGAAAATGTAATTGGATACAAGAGAGTAAACATGCAAACATTGTGTTGCTTTGCAAGATTACATTTTAATAGTTTTTGTTTTATCTTTTCCATTTCATTTCAACATTCAATAATGCATACTATAAATGCACAATACATGTATAGGGAATAGCAACTTACTATCCACCTTTAGGGAGTATAACATTGCTATTTTTACCCTTTACACATGTAGTTGGTAATGTTTGTAGCCATAATGTGCTTTAGCATTCAAATATAGAAAGCTTACATTACATTCATGCACATAATGAATTCACACTCATAAAAAAGAGTGGTTCCTATTTGAATTACACTGTAATTGCACTATCAAACTATGAAAACCACAGCAGGGGAAACAGGAAAAATGGCTTTTATGCACAAGTGGAATTCTTTCCTGTTGCATTTACATGCAAACTGCTTAGATGGAATTTAGATCAAACTTATGGGGCTTTTTTATGGACAGGTGATATTGTAGCTAGGTTGTAGAAATGTAGATTATTCAACATTGATTTGAAATTATTCTGAATTTTAAAATGGCACTAATATTATTCTTCACTGTTTGTCTTTTATTTTTGTTCAAATACTATGTGTCCATTTCTTCCAGTACAAATACTGGTATCCTCATTCATGTGTTTATGTTCACCATGATATTCCAATGTTCAGTGACATTACAATGTATACATCTAAGTACTAAATATGTATTATTTCATTAAAATACAGAGAAAGAGAGAGAGAGAGAGAGAGAAAGGGAGAGCATGTGTGTGAAGGAGAGAGAGAGGGGGGGGGGGAGAAGAAAGATAAAGGGAAAGAAAGGGGTGGGAGAGAGAGAAGAACAAAAAAGAGAAAGAGGAGGGTAAGTGATATCTAAATAGTGCTTTAGCCTCAATTTGTTTTAGTATCGAAGCACCCGAGAATGCACTCACTCACATTATATGTTAGCACTGAAACCATTACATTTTTGTATACTGGTTGTAAGTAAAATATCATCAATAGAATTAGGTTTGAACAATGAATACAATTGTAGTGTTCAATGTATTTGTATAATAGGCGTCATAATATTGTTTTGCTCAAATCAATATTTATATTCTCACTTTTTCATTATGTAAAATGCTTGTGCTGGACAGAGCTTATTTGCCAGCTGTCAATTTTCCATGAAGTACAGAGCATATTTATGGGTTTTGGAGTACATTGTATCTAGTTTATTGGAAACAGTTTTTCTTATCGGCAACTCTATGTCCATGTACAGTACATTCGCTGGTAATGTACCTGGATTGCAACACAAAAACAAGAGAAAGCAGAGTTTTTGTTTATTTAATGCAATGATCTTCATTTTTGTAATGAGCCCATTGATGTTGATCTATCCATGGAAAGAAAAACAAAAGAATACCATTAATTTTGATTGAAGCCTGAAAAATAGAAAAATGTAAATGCTATGTATCGCAATATTTCCAGTTCTCAGTAGGTGAGCAGTGAAGCTAACTTAATTGATAATGCATGATTAACAAGTGCTAGTAAATCAAGTCTTTTATAATGATTCTCCTCACCAGCATAACATTCCAACGGTACAGTAACTATTTGGTTCATAGAAAGTGTTAAAAGTTTACAACTACAGTTTTATTTGAGCATACACGTGTTGACTGCTTTCTACCAATAGAAAAGTGTCTTAAGGTTGGGCTTGGGGTATTATTGGGCAAAAATGCATGTTTCAAGTAAATGTTTCTTTTTTATATCTATGTAGTATGAAGCCCTACATTTTATACCACTGGAAAGCTGATTAAATTTACTACACAATGAAAGTACCCGAAATTTTGATTTATTCATCTAACCTGGAGATGGTTGTAATTCTTTTGGATTTTTTTTCACCAACATTTGAACTTGAAATTTAAAAAATGCATCTGCTTTTCAGTGCTAATTCTGACTTATATTGTTTCTTTCTTTTTATCAAAATTCAATGTAATTGGGGCTTTAAAAATTATAATGAGAAAGTTGAGAAATCATAATTTTTTGTAAAAGTTAGATAGCCCATGAATATTCATTGATTCATAACAGATTTACCCCTGGATGAGATATTAAAAAAAAGCCCAATAAGATTATTGGACTCATTGAGATCTTGAAGTTCCATGAGGGGTAACATACATTGCACTCTATTTGGGGGCTAAAATTCTTATATTTTAGATATGTTGTTGGAAATATTTTGTGCGAAGGCTGGCCAAAATTCATAAAAGCCAAACTATTGCATTTAGATGTATTTCTGTGATCATATATGGTATGGTATGATACGATCATGATATGAGTTCAGTTGTCCAGAAAGCTTCAGCGCCATGAGTTTACAGTCCATGAAATTTGAGTCATCGCTTTGTAAATAATGAAATGATGTGTACACTTAAACAGATGAGTGAAAAATGCCTTTGTGTACCTGCATTGTTGTTTGCCATGAAATCAGAGTTTGGCATATTTTTTGCAGAATTGTGTTTGATATTGTTCTCTTATTCAAAGTTGTAAAAGAATACCACCTTTCTCCAAGCATGGACAATATGTGTCATATGTCTGAATGTAGTGAAAACATGGGGGCTTTGATTGGTTGATTTTGCCATGGATGTGCATGTTAGTAATTAGTGTTGGTGTATGTTTTGACAGAGCTCCTCCCCATCTGGGATTCAAGCCCCCAAGTCAATCCCACGCCCATCCAAGCCTGGCTCCAAGCTGGTCAAGCCCCAGTCTCAGTCGGCAGCAAGCACCCCCACACCTCCTTCTGCTGCCACCCCCACCCCTGCCCCTACCAGCCACCAGAAGGAGCAGGTGGATGTGGGCGGAGGTGAGGGGCGGGGCGTGTCCTCGGAGGAGGCGGAGGGCCTCCAGCTGGAGGTGAAGGATCTGCAGGAGAAGGTGGAGACGCTGAAGGTGAAGCGGGCGGAGGACCGCGCCAAGCTGAAGGAGGCGGAGAAGATGCGGATCCAGCTCCAGCAGGTAGGAGGGGGACAGGGTGGGAGGGGGAGAGAGATGGAGGGAGAGGGAGAGAGAGAGGTGGGTGTGTGTGAGAGAGGAGAGAGAGACAGAGAGGAAAGTGTGTGTGAGAGAGGTAGAAGAGGGTTTCTTTTAGTAAGAGAGAGACAGAGAGAGAGAGAGAGAGAGGGGGGGGGGGTGGGGGGGCAATTTGGGTGCAGGGGACAGGGAGGGAGGGAGAGAGAGAGAGAACAAATCAAACAGTAGAGAGGGGGAGAGAAAGTGAGAGAAAGGAAGAGCGAGTGCAGCTGAGAGAAAGAGAAGGCAACATGGAGAGTGGGTGGAAGGTGAATGAGTGAGAGAGACAGAGAAGCAAAGTAATAGAGAGAGAGAGATAGAGAGAGAGAGGGGGGGGGGGATAGATGGGGCTATGAAGGAGTAATCACATAACTCTTTTTCATTTTCAATGAGAGCGAGAAGAGAAGGGAGTAAAATATTGAGAGTGAGAGAGAGTGAGAGAGAAAGGGGGAAATAGACATGGCTATGAAGGAGAAGTGACATAGCTCCCACTTCTTCATCCATACTCCTAACTCACACAACCCTGCTCGTGCCTCCTGCCTCCTGCCTCCTCCTGCCCACAGCTCCAGGAGTTCAAGACCAGAGTGATGGAGGCCAAGGTGGACCTAGAGCGCCAGCTGCAGGAGGCCAAGAAGGAGGCCAGGGAGGCCGTGGAGGAGAAGGAGCGCCACGCCGATGAGATGGCAGGGGTAGCTGAGACGATTGAGATGGCCACGCTGGATAAAGAGATGGCGGAGGAAAAGGTACCATTGATTTCTTGCACATTTATTAAAACTTTTCATAATTGATTGATAATGCTTGTTTATGGAAAATTGTGATTGTGACATGCTCCAAATATTTGATACAGTATATAAATTTATGTATTCAAATTTCTCATATTCGCTATACATATTTTGTAATATATTTTATTGTAGTGCTGCCTAACCATCTCTGGGGCCTTTTTATTCACAAGCTCAATCTTCCAAGATTGGCCCCTCCACATTCTCTTCGAAATGTTTATATCCTAAGTCAGTTAAATCAATTTATTGTATCTGTTGTTTGAAATATTGCTGTCATTATGATGTCCATTGTTTGTTTATTTTTAAAATGGGGAAAGAAACATGAATAGCTTGTTGTATTCTTGTTTGGTTTTGATTGTTTTAGGCGGACAGTCTCCAGCAGGAAGTGGACACCCTCAAGGAGCGGGTAGAAGAGCTGAGCCTTGACCTAGAACTGCTGCGGAGTGAGATCGAAGAGGGCGGTAAGTGAGCAAGCAAGGGAGCCTAAAGTCACCATGTATCAGTTAAAGGGAAAGTTCACCCTGAAGTTTATTTGCTTTGAATGAAAGCAGAAACATTGATAAAGGATTGACAGAAATCGATCTAATTATGAGAAAGTTATGATATTTTTTTGGTTCATTTAACTGATTGTTTTTAGGTACGGAAGGAGCATCTGCAAATTACCAGATGAAGCAGCTGGAGCAGCAGAACACCCGTCTGAAGGAGGCCCTTGTCAAGTAAGTAGTCTCTTTCATACGCAAATTTAGCACCCTTACAGCTGTCTAGCATGTACATGTGTGTGACAGTAGTAACCAAAATTATTTATTTGAAGTCAGCATAAGTGCAGTAATACATATTACATAGTTTGGGCGAAAACTTTAAGCAAATGTTGTTCTCCAATTTCTTCAAACCATTTGTCATTTCATTACTTTCATTCGTAGATTTAGCCACTGCATAGAGATCTTATGTGTGAAATTGTGAAAGTTACAATTTGTGCAGCAATCATATTGCTCATCGATGTTATTATTATAATTGATGATTAATAAATTGTCACAAAACCTGCTTCTAAAAAATTAGACATTTGATTTTGGGTCATGTCAATTTCAGCTTGATTTGAGTTGTACTTTGTCTTATGTTTATTATTATTATTTGTTGTGATTTTAATTGTTTCATAAGCTTAAAAATATCCCTTTTCAACGCCTAGTACTGTGATTCATGCAATTATGTACTCTATGCAAATGGTATTCATTTCATCCTAATTTATGCAAATGGTATTCATTTCATCCTAATTTATGCAAATGTTATTCATGGTATCCTAATTTATGCAAATTGTATTCATGTTTGTGCAGGCTGCGTGACCTCTCGAACACAGAGAAACAAGAGCACCAGCGAGCTCTGAAGGACAAGGAGAAGATCTCCCAGGAGCTCAAGGATATCAAGGCCCAGAAGGAGTCTACCAACAAGGCACTCAAGGTATTAGAAGTAGTAATAGTCGCTGTAGTAGTAGTAGCAGGAATAGTGATATTATTAGAAGTACATGAAGTAGAAGTTGTATTAGTAGCAGTAGAAGAAGTAGTAGTTGCTAAAAGTAATAGTAGGTATACATGCTAAAGAAGTAGCAGTAGTAGAAGTAGCGGTCATAGAAACAGTATTAGTTGTAGATTGATTTTCCAGGATGTTGTGTCTCTGTGTCATTGACTTTTAATTATTTCTTCTTTCCTATTTGCTTTTTGCTTTCCTGTGATTTCTAATGAAGAAAAATAAATCAATCTTCATTTTAAACCCTATACAGAGAGTTCACAATGAGTTATGGAATGTTGACCACTTGTTTTCTTTCATTGCAGGATGCAGAGAATACCATCATCGACCTGAAAGAACAGGTGGGAAGCCATTTCCTGTTTGTCCATAAATATGATTTCTGGTCAGTGTGGTGAGAGCAAAAATTGTTGACATAAGAATCAATGACCAAGTAATTGTTCTCAACATCAAAACATAATCCTTTCCAGTCAGTATTAGCTTACAGTTCAGGAAACATCAGGAAATATGAATGTGAAAGATGTCAAATTATATACTTTTTACGATATTTTTTTAATGTAACTCTTTATGTACCAGTACTTCACACAAATACCATTGAGTAGTATTTTGTGTGCTACAGAAAGGCTTCATAAACCGGCATGAATCTTACAGGTAACATATTATGAAAGTGATATGGAATGAAATTAGAAAGTGAGGAAGCCAGTTAAGTCAGAAATCAAAAAGAATGACAGCCATTTCCAAATTGAAGGAATATCATAACTCTGTACATATAGACTGCGATTGCATCTGTATGTATGTGTGTGCGTCAGTATCTTTGTAATGTGTATGATTTTGTTCACTAGGGGGAGGGGGAAATAATGATAATCAGTAGATAGCGTATGTTCTGTTTATGTTGAATTTATATGTGTATATTTGTAAAGTGTTACACCCCTGTACTTGTTTATTCTGTCTAGTTTTGTACAGTACAAGCATTGCTTCTTTCGGGTTCAAACCATGGTAACTTTTGTATAGTCTGCAATGTAATTTTATCAGTGTATATAATGTATTGTCAAGGTGGTGAATAGAATGAATTGAATTGAATTGACTTATATTGACAAATGCTGTCATCTTCCCTGCCTTGGCTCCAGGTGGACGCCTCCTTGGGAGCTGAGGAGATGGTGGAGAGTCTGACGGAGAAGAACCTGGAGCTGGAGGAGAAGTACCAGGAGCTGGAGACCAACATGGGAGATCTCGTGAGTTTGTTTTTTCTTCCTTAGTCTTTTCTTTCATTAATTGTTGTTAGAGTTGGTAGTTGTAGTCAATATGAGATTGACCATATCTCTGTCATGTTATGTCAATTTCTTTCTTGGGAAAAGAAATGTTTTGTTTACACTGCTCTATCTCCCCTATAATTTCTTTCTGCCTGTATTGTTTAACTCTGTAACTTGCTTTAGTCTGGATACTAAGCATGATATAACATGTTCTGAACATCTAGATACTGTGAATTGTCTTCCTAAGTGCAGTCTGGCATTTATGAGAATGTGAATGCAATGGAGATAGACCTGGAGCTACAAGACATGGCCAAGAGGGATAAATTGTCCCCTCCTAAATCAGACCTTTCTCATTATATCAATTTCAAGGAAGCTTTGAATGACATGAACTATAAACTACAGGAGAATGTGAGAAAAGGAGCTGTAGCAACAAGAGGAGTTAGACATGGCCAAGAGTAATCAATTCTCCACTCCTAAATGGGGTCTTTTTGATGTTTATCTATTTCTAGGAAGCTTTGATCAACATGAATAATGAGCTGCAGGAAAATGAGAGAGAGACAGAGCTAGACATGGCCAAGAGTAATAAATTCTCCCCTCCTAAATGAGATCCTTTCCGTTCTATTTGTTCCTAGGAAGCTTTGAACGACATGAACGAGGAGCTGCAGGAGAATGCAAGGGAGACCGAGCTGGAGCTCAGAGAGGAGCTAGACATGGCTAAGAGTCAGCTCTCCCAGTACCAGGTGAAGATTAGTCAGTTCCAGGACAACATGTCGGATCACCAGGAGACCATCGCAAAGTTCCGCCAGCTTACAGCCTCCCTCCAGGTAAACTCTCCACCTCCTGACCCAAGGTCAATCATCTGCTCATGTCCCTCCACCTCCTGACCCGAGGTCAATCATCTGCTCATGTCCCTCCACCTCCTGACCCAAGGTCAATCATCTGCTCATGTCCCTCCACCACCTGATCCAAGGTCAATCATCTGCTCATGTGCAGATTTCATTCCATTAAAGGGCATATACTGTACTGGGAAGACAAAAAGGCCTTCAAAAGGTGATTGTGAGCAATCTTTTTACCAATAGTCTAAAATTCATGTATTGTCCATTTTAGAAACTTGCTGAAAGTTATTTGCTTTCATATGATCCACATTTGGAATAATTAGTGATTTAATCACAAATCCTCAAAATGCTCGGCCCGAACAATTTGAGGATTTGTGATTAAATCACTAATTACTCCACATGTGGAGAGTTTTATGGCAAATAACTTTCATCAAGTTTCTGAAATGGACAATACATGAATATTAGACCATTGGTAAAAAGATTGCTCACAATCACCTTTTGGAGGCTTTTTGTCTCCCAGTGCATTATACTCCCTTTAAATTCATTTATTCACATCCATGAAAATACATGTACATAAATATATATTAACGGAGATATTACATTACACCTGATGACAGAAACTACAACATACAATGCAACATTTTGTATAATACATATATCCCACTACAGTACAATATGTTATGAATTGATATAATGTAATATTTGACATTGCCACTAGGAACTGGCTTATTGTCAGCATTGAATTAATTATCTATTTTTTGTAATAAATCCTTGTTCAGGAGAAGAATCGTGACCTGATGAACCAGGCCCACCCTGGGGAAGCTGACATCTCCCCGTCGGAAGTCCCCGCCTACGACTTCACTACCAAGTTTGCTGAGGCCAAGGCACAGTCCAAGGTCAGTGTTGACACAATCAGAGTTTTACCATATGTTTTCCAATTGTCATGCCGTCCGTTCATCTATCCAGCTCAAATTTGTTTTTCTCATTTGGGACAAAGGCCTGTTTAGAGCAAAACTGATCAGTTTTCGGTTACCATTAATGGTAAATTTTATGCAATTGGGCCCTGGAACGAATCATCCCCAGACCCCCTAGCAATGACACCAGAACATTTTCTGCCATGATTAAGGCCCATAATCATTGCCACTTCTACTGTTACCTTTAACACACACATGTTACATTGTGTTACATTGTATTACATCTTAGTCCACTATGTCTTCTATTACATCCTCATTGAATGTAGTGTGTGTTTACCTGAATCTTTTTTTTTGCTGACATCTAAACATGACTTTGTCTTTTGTGTGCTTATTAGTGAGAAAAAATGACATGGGGCCTCAGGGCAATTTATTCTCCCGTTTTGTTTAAGAGAGCCCTCACAAATAACAAAAGGACCCACATAAGAAATGATTATTCCTCAATAGGATATCATGCATTTCTTGTTTCAGGGTGTCTGTTTTAAAATGAGAGGCGAATGTATTAATATTTCTTTCTCCTTGTGTTCATTGTTGCACATCGCAGGCCGTTGAGGTGGAGCTGCGCAAGCTGGAGGTGGAGCAAGCCAACGAGCACATCCGTCTTCTGATGTCCTTCATGCCCGACACGTTCCTTCGCAGAGGAGGTCAGAAAGGCTCTTATACGTACTCTGTTTATCTCAGCGGCTTTTGCAGACATCATGATACTGCCACGATTCTGCAATCTGAGGGCGTATGACTGGAGATGTGACATAATTTTCTTCCAGAAATGACATGATTGGGTCCTGCGATTCGAACAGTGGCAGAGTTGTACAATTGATCAGATTGTTTTGTCTATGTGGGCATTCACTTTCTTGCACAAATCCCAATATTAGGTCATGTAATTCAGCTACATATTCTTACTTAATCAAGTGCGATTGAAAAGCTCCTAAAAGCATTAATCAACAACAACATTTGAATTGATCACAGTTTCAATCCCCTATCTCTTATGTACAGAGTTAGGACTGATATCAATCACAAGTCTTTACAAGGCTGGAGATTGAAAAGAAGCTTTCAGTTTTGAAGGATATTCTTTGGAAGCTGATTAAATCCTGGATTAGTGATTGCAGCAGCATAGTTTCTAATCAAGTGATTGTTTTTTTGTGATTTGGCCTTCACAAAAGGTTTCTTGATATAGATCTTTGACAAGCTTGCTGGTGCGAGTTTCGCTGCATGTTGTGTGTGGTATGCTGATCATCATGTCATGTGACTCTATCTCTCTCTCTCTCTCTCTCTCTCTCTCTCTCTCTCTCTCTCTCTCTTCCCCTGTCCATGTATCAGGTGATCATGACTGTGTCAATGTTCTGATGCTGGTGTCTAGGATGATGTCCAAATCCAAGCTGCTTGTCAACAACATCAAGGACAAGGTTTGTTCAGGATCTTTAAACTTTCAAAAAGTTAACTGAATCACAGGCGAATACACTCCCCCAAGGCATTAGATCATTGACAGACTTCGATTTAAATCAAGACTAAAGAGGCATCTGTTTGATAATTATTAGTTATTTTCAAATTTTCACATAATCAATTTTTACTTTCACACGCATAGAGACTATTGGAATGGTATTATGCATTTCTAAGAATTGAATATTATTATTATTATTATTATTATTATGTACCAGCTGCAGGATTAATATTAGCACAAAATTTTCATGTTAAAAATTAGCCATTTTTGTAATGTATTCACAGCTTTCTAAATGCATGTGGATTTTATGATTCATTTTCAATGGATGGAACACACTCTAGATCTGTAAGTTGTTGCCACCTGAGCAAACTTTGGGGCTACCATTCGTAGCATATTATTAGTAGTAATATGTTAATTGAACGATGTGAATAATCTCTGCATACATAATGGAAATGGTGTACTGTTGAGGTATGCCTGGCTATTACACTATATTCCCTTAATCACCAGGGGCCGTATTCCATAAACAAGATAAGTATGCTTAAGATGACATTGCCCCTATGGCAAATCGGAACTATCCTATTGAGCCCACAGACGAGGTATGCATAGCTTTAATGTTAGATTTAATGCTGGTGCGATTTTTGCTTTAACACGTAAAATGCATTGACTTTTCACCACGGGGGAGTTGTTCGCGGGAGTATGAGTGTGATAAAAGTTGTGTGACGTGATTTTCTCATGACATCAAAGAGTTTTAAGATTTGGCTTAGCCAAATCTTCTGACTTAGGAAAAATTGCTTAAGTTTATGGAATACCATTAGGATGAATTTCTTAGACAAGAAAAAGGCTAAGACAATTGCTTAGACTGAAGCAAAAATTCTTAGATGTTTATGGAATATGGCCCCAGTGCTAAATATGCTGAATAAATGTATATGCCTTCCCTTCCAGGCTGACATTCCAGAGACGGTGGATCGAGACAAGGTGCTGCGCCACAACTATGGAGAGCAGCTCTCTTTCTTCAACTCACTCACCTTCATGATGCATAAACTCAGGACCATCATCAACAAATACAGCACGTAAGGCTCTTCTGAATGCACATATGTTGTTTACACCGTTGCTTAGCCATTTTTGTCATGAATTGCAATGAATCATGCTGGATTCAAAGTCTAAGAGGCTGTGCATGTATACTGCAAACTTGTGTGACAAGGAGTGTGCATGTGTAATGCCTAGCCTATTTTATTTGTGTTTTGTCCCAGAGATGGTTTTCATTTAGGAAGTATATATCAACACCACTATGGTGTCCCTTAATGTCAGGATTGTTTAAAGATAACTAAAGAGCATGAAACTGTGCCTATATCTCAATAGATCTGCAGCAGCTCTGCACTCTCACGATCGCCAGCGCTCTCTGTTCACATGTCACTACATAACAGTCTGTAGACCTTTGACATTAGCTGGATTAGTGATTTTTTAAAGAAAAATGGCTAGATAACGATGAAAAAAAAGTCTAGCATGAAGTACCACTCTAAGCAGTTGATCATTACCTTGGCTTTAACCAGAGATGCTTTCACAGAAGTATATGAATCAGTTTTCTTTCTTGTGAGCCATGCTCAAGCATCGGTTGAAAGAAAGAAGGTTGATTCAATATCCTCTCATAGCTTATCCCTGGATGTACAAAGTGAATGAAAATTATTATATTGCCTTTTCTACTGTTGGTGAATTTGAATATGTATGTCTGAATGAAAGTACACTTAACAATGTTGTTTACCAGCCAGATCTTGTAAGTGGAATGCAGTTAACTCATTCCACCTGGATAGAGAATGCAATTTACTAGAGTAGATAATGAAATATACTAACAGCACCTGGCTGAGGAATGCAACTAACAAGGGATATGGAGTACACAGGAAGACTGAAAGATACACATTAATTAAGGGGTGGGAATGTACATTGAAAAGGAGATATGTGCAGCAAGTGATTGTAATGAGCCATGTATTGTCTAATGAAAAGGAGGTGGAGAAAGGCAAGAATAAGAACAAGAATTTTAGAGGAAAAAGAAAATAGAAGAATAATAATAAAATCTGATGATGAAGATGACAAAATAATAAAGACACCTTAGAAAAATAAAAAGAAGATGAAAAGAAAAGAAGAACATACAGGAAATTAGATTTCAAAGCAGAAAGAGAGGGAGAAATAGGGTTGGAAGTCTAAATGTGACAATATTAGAAATATATGGAAGAGAATAGGGAAAGGAAGGAGAGTGGAAAGAAAATGATAAGCAACAACAGAATAAGGGTAGAAAGCGGGTAAAGGTCAATGATTTAAAAACAAAAGTTACTATAATATCTGATGACATTGGTAGAAGTGATCATAACAAAATACAAGATACAAATGATAAGCAACAACAGAATAAGGGTACAAAGAGGGAAATGGTCAATGATTCATAAACAAAAGCTGCTATAATATCTGATGATATTGGTAGTAGTGATCATAACAAAATACAAGACACAAGATAATTTATTGTCATATATGTAAAAAAATATACATAACATTTGAAAAATGCTATTGTCTCTCTCTGTTTGTTGTCCCTATGCAGTGCCCTGCATACGTGCAGTGTGGAGCTGTTCTGTAAGATTGGTACCCTGTTTCCAGAGATGGCTCCCCACGAGCGCTGTGTGGACCACATGCTGGACCTCCTGAAGAGGGATCAGGTGAGTGGGTTACCAGGGTCCCTTTACGTAAAACTTTCCTTTAATAATGGCAACTCTGTCATCAATGGGAACTACCACCATTCATAATAGGGTCCATGCTACCATGGTAACATCGCTCGACAGCCAGTAAAATTCAAGGTTTCCATAAAAGTTGCATGAAGCAAAGTTACCATCAATGGTAAGTTTTATATAACAGGTCCCAGCTCAACTATCCAAGAGATTTTTTCTCAATTCAATCGTTTCACTTATGGTAAAATAAGTACTGTATTTAAAGACACATTGTGTATTACTGTGCGAATTTTGGTGGAATATGGCAGTCAAATTTTTAGGTAAATGCAACTTTGGGGGTAGGATATTTTCTTTCTTGTCAATGATGCGACAGTATACACAATTTATGTTGACAAGAGTGTTTGAGCTGGATAACAGTTCCTGTTTTTATTCACATTTTGAAACACTATAAAAACAAAATACCATAGAGTAACATGACCTAAAGGTAAGGAGAAAAAAAGTGGTAAAATTTACAATGCTACCTCAATTTGCTAAATTCACACAAAATTAAACCCTCAAGAAAATAACAGGTCATAGATAGCTATGATGGAAAGCATTTTCTTTTTGAACACTTGAGTATCTCCATTTTCTCGCTCAGCTCGATGAGAACGTCTCCACGGAGTCGCTAGAGCGTGCCATCGAGTACTTTGAGCATCTGTACAGCGTGCATCTCCTGCAGGAAGAGATTGACAACAGCGCCCTCATGGCCAACCATGTGTCCCTGGTCTCGTCCGGCTCGGACTGTGTCGCTCTGGAGATCAAGAAACTGCGAGTGCTCATGCAGGTCAGTTGGACTTGAGACTTATGAACAACACGAAAATTGGCAACTTAATTACACAGTAAACATAATTTACTAGAAAGAAAAAAACAAAAACATATTGGTAACATAATTAGTGAACAGATGGAGAATAAGTTAATTGGCAACATGAATAGTGAACAGATAGACAATATGCAAATTGGCAACATAATTAGTGAACAGATGAAGAATATGTGAATTGCCACCATAAATAGTGAACAGATACACAACATGCAAATTGGCAACATAACTTATTAGTGAACAGATAAACCATATGCAAATAGTTAACATAATATGAACGTGAACAGATAAAAGAGCATGTCTTACACATTGGCAACATAATAAGTCAGTAAATGAACAACAATGGACAACATGATTATTGATCAGAAATCTTGTCTAACTTGTGTGTCCAGCCTAGGAACAAGCACTGCAAATGTTAGCAAACTCAGTAAAAAAAAAATGGGTCAATTGAAATAAACATTCACAATCAAATCACATTTTCCATCACATATACATCTCATTGAGTTGTTGGACGAAATTGAGAGACTTTCACAAACGGAACATCTCTACAATTGACACCAGGAAAAACTTTCTGTTGTTTTGTGTCATTGCTGATGATGAATATATATATATATTTAAAAAATTGTGACAAGTGATTATTTTGGTTGGAAGGAAACAAAACTAAATTGTGATTTGATTTTTATTGTTTTGGTTTGAATAGGCCAATCAGGAGACGGCAGACTTCTCCATCTTGTTGCGAGACATGGACAGCACCAACACAGACCTCAAGCAGTTTGCCAGAATGGTGAGTACATAACAAAACCCAGTTTGATTTGATTTAGTTTGATTTACATTGATTTGCAAACAATTTAAATGAATTTTGTTCAAATGAAATGGAATGAAATCAAAGAAATTGAATTAAATGACAGGAAGCGAAATGACGAGGAATGAAGTGAAATTGAGGAATATGAAGTTAAATTAAGTGAAATGAAGTAAAATTGAGTGATATAAAGTGAAATGAAGTTAAATAAATTGGAATGATGAAATAAAGTGAATTAAAGTGAAATCAAATAATATGAAACAAATCAAATCAAAACAAAATAAAACAAAACAAAATGAATGAAGGTGTGTTCTTACCTGCCGTGCTGTGCTTTGAATTCAATGTTTCTGCAAGTCCTCATCCACATTGATCTCTCGTTCTCAGATCCGTCGTCGTCTGCCAAACCAAGCCAATGAGTCTAGCATGGAAGGCCCGACTCCAGGCCCAACCTCCATCTCCTATGGCGTGGATGTAAGTTGTGCTCATCATAGTCATGTTTACAATGTTAAAAAAGAAAGTCCACCTTGAAGTTTAGTTGCTCTCAATAAAAGCAGAAACATTGACGAAAATCCTTCAAATGATAAAGAGAGTTATGATTTTTTTCGAAGTTTTCATGTTGTGACATCATGTGCGAGTTGCTCTCCCATATGTTGTGTGGTGTATAATTCCACAAATTTCTCTCTTCCTGTTTTATATAGAGGAATACACCTTTTTCGTAGAGGTTTGTGTGACACATGTGTCTATTGATATATGAAATGATGAAAAAATCTAATCATGTTTCAGTGTGAAATTTGGTATATACCACATGATATAGTTGTCAATATTGCTGTAGAGTGAAAGTTAGTATCAAAGAAAAGTATACTTATGGTTCAATTAAAAAATGTGGTGTATGTGACAAATTAAATAGTTTTTAAATTTGGCATATATTAAATGTTTGCATTGAAGAACAGTGTAATAACAATAGCAATAACAGGGCCAAAGGTTTTCAATTATTGTGACTTACTATCAATGGTAACTACCATGGTAACATCCAATGAGCTCTCATTATTGCACCTGTTGCCATGGTAGTTACCATAGTTTTAAGTTACAATAATTGAAAACCTTTAGGCAACAAGGCCCAGGTTATTGTACTTGATGGATTCAAGGATTCTATAGGACATCAGGAGCAACGTTGCCATTAGTGGTAAGGTTTATGCAACAGGGCCCAGGTTATTGTACTTGATTGGTCGATTCGGGATGACACTACTACATGATATGTATGTGTGTTGTTAACACAGGTCCAGAATTCTCTGTACGAGAGCGCAGAGCACATGCGGAAGGTTGTGAATGGCCTGAAGAATCTAGGACACAAGGCCATGAAGCTGGCCAGCTCCCTAGCAGGTAGGGTTAACTCTCTCTCTCTCTCTCTCTCTCTCTCTCATTACCATTGGCAGGAAGATGTGTAGGGGGATAATGGGGTGTCAAGGGCATGGTAGTGTAAGGGTTTTACGTGTTATCTATCTCTACCACCAACATATAGTATCATACTATATAAATGAGAGTTTGTAAACATTCAGGCAAAGATGCACTATAGTGGATATAATGATTGCGCCATTTATTTTTCTGTGATATGTTAACAATCTTTACTACCAACATACAGTCGCTGTTTAGTCATACTTAATTAAAGAGAGTGTGTCAAAATTTAGGCAAAGATGCACTTTAGTGGGTATTATGATCGCGCAGTTGTTTAATTTTCTGTGGTATTTATATCCATGATTAGCAATCTTTGCTATCAACATACTGTAGCTGTTTTATCATATTATTTAAAAGAGAGTTTGTCAGCATTCAGGCAAAGGTGTGCTATAGTGGATATTAGGATTGCGCAATTGTGTTTTTTTCTGCGGTAGAGCGCAATGAAAATGACAGAGGCCTAAGGTTCGGGCGAAAGTGAAGCTTAGGTTTAAGGTAAGCTTAGGTTTAGGGTTTAGGTTTAGGGTAAGGCTTAAGTTATTTTATTTGTTTTGTGGGATACAATATTACTTGGCACCCAATTTATCTCAAGCAAGTTTTGAGGTCTGACTATTGCACAGTAATAAAACCTTGAATGCATCATTGCCAAAGTCAGAATAAATGGAGGAGGGGGGGGGGGGGGGGAGATGTTTGAGAAAAAGTATGCATTCAAGAAAACTTTGATTATGTTTTGATGGAAAATGTGGTATATGTGTAACTTGTGACAGATTCAAAATAGCAAAAGTATGATTATCACATGGGAATGCAACTACAGGAGTATTCGTTCTTGAGTCATGTCTATCCTTCCTGTGCAATTAAATACACCCGAATGAATATTTAAGTTATGTTCCAATAGTAAATGTGAATGGACCATGTAAGATATGATGTGAACCCAATCAACACATTTCATTTGATCTCACTGTAATCCAAGTAGAGATTTTCCTCTAGATCTTTTTCCCCTAAGATGTGAGATTGGTAAATCTTTGGAGGTATGATCAAAGAGTATAGTTAGGAATGTTTGGCTTTTTAATTTTTCTTCTCACCTTCCAACAAAATTGATTCATAAATCAACTCTTTAGCATGAAGCGTATACATAAAGGGTTTAATGATTTCAGGCATTTATTGTGTGCTTTATTGTGTTTCTTTGGAGTGGCCAATGCAAGACAAGGGAATATTACACATTTAAAAAATATGTCTGTGAAATGTCCTTAATATTTATTTTAAAAGCATATGAACAAAAGCTGTATAAGTTATAACATTGAGTGCTTACTCAACATAACAGTTCATTTACATTTGAGGAATACAGTGGTACAATTTGTGTATTAGAATGTCTTCCAAGAATGTGCAATCCCTGCATTAGTAACACACACAAATCCTATTAAGCTATATTCCCTTAAGAGAGTTCAGAGATTTCAGGGGCAAACATGTATTTACAGGTGTGCAGTAATTTTTGTTCTAGTTGCTACAGTCTACAAGTAGGTTACAGCCATATGGGGAATCTTGTAGAAATGTTCTGTTATGGCGTAAATTTCTGTGTGTGTGTGTGTGTGTGTGTGTGTGTGTGTGTGTGTTTGTGTGTGCGTGTGTTAGTGTGTCATTTTTTCATCAAAATTGCAAAGCATGATTGGAGATTTCTGTGTTATGATTTTTGTTTAAACGAAGATGAGTCATCATAATTACAAGTTTGAATGAAAATATAGATGATTCTATACTGCCATCTAAGTTATGACATAACTTTTCTGTGTGTCCCATAATGTCCCTTTATTGCCTGTAAAATACAGTTTTTGAAAAAAAAAGGGTTGTGATAGGATATATGTTGTGTGCAGGTAAGTTATTGATTGATGCACAATTGATCAAGACAGACAACAAACCTCAATTGACTTTGAACAGATGAGGCTGTGAAGAACAAAGACAAGTCTACAGAGGGCAGCACCACAGGTCGGATAAGTAGCCAATCAAAGCGCACTTTGCATCGTGGAATGCGAGCATGCAAACCCTATTAACCAATCACCTTTCATCTCCCATACAGAGATCTACAGGAGCCACTAACACTCATAATTCTAACATTATGAATACATTTTATTTTTTGTTTTAATATGTTAATCAGATATGGAGTGGGCAGGAGGAATTTAGTTTCAATCTTTGAGACCTAAGCAATAAATGCAAGATTGTACCAGATACGATTCTGCATTCTAAGACTTGTATGCGAGCATTGCCTAACTGGTGCAACCAAAATTTGAATAACATATTACCTCGTATTTGGATTACAACATGTTGTGTCAGTTCAAAGAGTGTACACATATGAAAAATGGCAACTTATTGAAATAATCTAAAACAGGCAATTTTCTACCAAATTATCATTTTACTTCTCCATGATAAATATTAGAAGTATTGATATATTTTTCATTTTGTTTCTCAAGAAGGAAACTGGTGATGACTAATAATGAATTAGTGGTTGAATTGGAATGTCTTGACAATTGCCAAGTCCTCTTGCATTTCTACTGAATGAAGATCCTGCTCAGAACCATTATGCACATAACAACTGTGCACAAAGCAAAGTCATGTGGGCTCTTTGGGTAAGGTTGATTTCATTTCATTTGATGAAATAACAAAGCAATAAATCAAGACAAACAGGTAATTCTCCCTGCATACATATATTTGCAAATACAGTTACACTAACGTGAAATAGCACAAATACTACCAGGTAGTTTTACCTCCTCAGACATGTTGCTTTCATTTTTCTGAAACCAATTTAACTCCATGGTAAACTTTCACTTTAAGTTAGTTCAGTGCAAGTGGGTATACTATATGGCTGGTGGCCCAATGACTGAAAAACTTTGGAAAATGCTCAAACGAAATATTCAGATTTTGTTTTTTGTTTTTTTAATTTTTTAAAGAAGATTTGTTTTCTGGGCTGGAATTGAATTTGACTCCACCTCTTATGGTCTCGGCTATGAATGGTCTTATCAGCTCAACATGTGATGTGGACAGGTTCTATACCCAACAAGTAAAGACCTTGGTATCATACATTTGGGTGTATTTTGATATTCAAGAAGTGACAAGTTTTATGAAAATTATAATTCATGCAAATATGTAACTGTATACCTTAAGTAACTTTCCCAATAAAAATTAAAGTATTTTTATGCCAAGAGTCTCAAAGACATACCGGTTGTTGATAATGTAATTGAGTGAAAACAGACTAGGGCAGGACATGGGGAATTGTTTTCTTTATTTTTGCATGATGATATAGAACTTTTATATATACGAATATACAAATTTATGCTGCAATTCAATAAATCGCACAAAAAAGAGGCAAATTAGGTTTATCATTATAAACATTAGACATGGTGGGGGATGTTGTACTGAAATAAAATGATAATGGAATGATTATGTCTTTCTTTCATATAACTATATCTGGTTTGATTTGGCATCTAACGCAAAAGTAATCACTAGTTATTCATGAGGAGCAATTTATTTTGACATTTTATTCAATTTATGTTTATTTTGGTTCTGCTACAGTAACTATAATACCATATAGATTATCTTTTGCTTTAGAACTGCTTTATAAAATCATGCACATTTGCTTTACATATATTTGATAAATATACATCAATATATTTTAGATTTTATATGCCAAGTGCATCTTTATCTACAATAAAGCAGATGAAACAATGTATCATCTTGGCAATTGCATGGAGGTTGGAGTAGGGGCTTAATGCACCATAGAAAATAAATATTCTAATGGTATAATTTTTTATGCCTCCGCCATGAAGTGGCCGCAGGCATTGTGTTTTCGGGTTGTCCGTCTGTCTGTCCATCCGTTCCGAATCCGTTTAGGCAATATCTTGAAAATCGTGAACAAGATTTGCTTCAAACTTGGTACATGTGTGTATTGCATGAACCAATAAAGTGTGTAAAATAGGGGTGAAATCTGATCGAGATCAAAGGTCAAAGGTCAATAAACTTTGTAAAAATTGTCCAAAATTGACCCTTTTCACAATAAATCCAAATCTAAGGATGCAATTCTCATTAAACAAGGTAAAAAGTTGGATCACTACATGAGGGTAGACTGGTGATATTTTTGGTAAAATTCCTGAAAGGTCAGAGGTCAAAGGTTAATGAACTTTCTGAAAATTTGCCCAAAATTGACAATTTTCACAATAAATCCAAATCCAAGAATGCAATTCTCATTAAACATGGTACAAAGATAGATCACTACTTTGGGATAGACTTGTGATATTTTTGGTAAAATTCCTGAAAGGTCAGAGGTCAAAGGTCAATGAACTTTGCCAAAATTGATTTCACAATAAACCCAAATACAAATCCAATGGTTCAATTGTAACCAAACATGGTACAGAGATGTATCACTTCATGGAGGTAGATATGTGAAAATTTGGGTAAAACTCCTGAGAGTTCAAAGGTCAAAGGTCAATGAACTTAACTCATGGCATAACACACACTAAAGAGTTCACTATAAACAATGAGTACAGACAAAAAAAAATATTAAAAATGAATGTTGGTTTTCTTGAAGTTGGCACTTAGGAAGAACTCTTGTAATGTGGAGATTAGACCTGCATGAGATTGGCCAATCAGAACATTTGGATTGAGGCATGTAACTAGTCATTTCAAAGCTACCAATAAGTTGGAAGTTTCAGTTGCGTAATTATACCCTTATGAAAAGAAGAATATACCCCACATTCTCATTATTTTGAATAGTAACAACATTCCTATAGTAAGTCACAACTCTTTGGTAGTTTTGAGGTGGGTAGTCGTAATTACCCCATTGATATCAATCCAAGTGAAGCCCTGTCAGGATTCCATGCATCTGTCTTGATACCTTGTTCAATGCTACACAGAAAATAACCATTATCTAATCCCCTATTCTGTATGATTGAATGGTACATATACCCCACTGTGTATATGGATCATCTGTAATGTTGTAGATGTGTGACACAAGTTGAATGCCATATGGAATGCATTAAGTGATATGAAGTACAATACCTGAATGACTTGTAGCTGTCACCGGAAATAGAAAAGTAACTTGAAATGCAGTAAGTGAATATAGTGCAATAGTCACATGGAATGCAATTGTCAAATGGAGTGCATTAGTATTTAGTTGAATGGAGTGCAATAGTGAAGTTGCGTGCAATAGTCCTGTGATGTTAGGTGTTTCCTCTGTGTGACTACCATGTACCAAAGTGTGATGCTGTACAGAGTGACGTATTACTATTTTGATGAATTCACTGTTACATCATGTGTTTTGATGTGGTAAGTTTATAGTGTACAATGTGAGTGCATACTTATAAATCCGTATCTCTTAGCTAAAACCACGGAAAATGGTAGAAAATACTTAAAGAACTTCCCTCCCAATTATAGAATTCAAAATTGACTTTGAGCGGAATTAAATTAAATGCTAGTGAGTCGGTTTTGGACGGTTTTGGACGGATTGTCTAAAACCTAGCGATTCCTTTAGCCTTGAGACAAGAGACCACAATAATATGGAATAGAGCACATCTGGGCTTCTCGCACTGCACAATGATGCATTGAGCAATACGCTGAGCATTGCAATCCGCGCTATGAATATAGATCATGACTACGAAACAGGGGATATTTAAAATGTTTTTCACTTTTCCTGAGAAGGTTTGTGAAGCTCTGACTGTCAGATTTTGTACATGGTGTCTTTAGGGTATACTACTGATTCATGCTGAGTTTTGTGACTTTTGCAGATGGGCTTCTCTGTCTTTAATGTGGATTTGAGTGAGGCCGTACAAACTTCTTCCTTGCAGACATATTAATTTTACCTTTCCCTGATGGCATGCATTTCCCCCCATTCTTTTGTAAAAGAAGAATGTTTATTTGCTGGCATGTTCTACATTTTATGTTATTATGATGTTAATTTCATATTTCAAAATATGATTTGCTTTGCCTGCTCAGAAAGTGATCCACTTTCATTCTGTACACAGTGGTTATTTGGAACTGTCTTTTATTCCTAGTTGATGCACATGACATTATAACAAATATGTATTATCTCACAGTTTGCCATGCTTTTAAAACTAGATAAATCTGTTTTAGACTGATAACATGCATGCATACAATTGATAATTACATATTCTTTGTTTACATTTTGTCATGTAAGAAATTAAATAGCCTGCATGTTCCTGCATTGCTTAATGCATGCAATGATTTTTTATGTATTCTTTCAATAAAAGAAAAATAATTTACTGAATGCTTCTTATAAATAAGCAAATTAAGTTAAAGAATGTTTAAGCAGTATGGGAGCATTTCTAGTGGACGTCAGCAGAAATATGTTGAAAAAGATATTTTGTCAAAGGAAACCAACGTGGGGGAGAGAGTCTTGTCTGGCCTGCATTATCTGGGTCAAGATATGGTGAAATGAATATAATATTCCCCTTGCTAGCTGCTACCCCCAGGCAGAATTGAAAGACAAAACTGGGGGGGGGGGGGGGGGGGGGGAGGGAATAAAATTAGACTGATCGAAAAACAAGATGCTTCCACTACTCTGCCAAATGCATTTATGCAGCATTTGCAGCACTTGTTCAATCAGTGGCACACTTCTGGGTGTCGAGTTTTTGCACCCCCATAGAACAGGAGTGGAACAGCCCAGTTGCATGAAATGTGGATGGGGGCATGATGAGAGATGGGTAACTTGATTGGCATCTGGGTGTGAGGAGAGTATTTTCCTAGAGGGACAATATTGCAATGTTGTTGACCTGTAACTTACATACTCTCTCTCTCTCTCTCTCTCTCTCTCTCTCTCTCTCTCTCTATCTAACTACTTCCCTCTTTCTCTCTGTACCTTTGACTTTTCTCCTCTGTATTTTGTACTCACTTTCCCTCTATTTTCTATTGCTCTTCATCCTTTTTTTGTCCATGCATGTTACATTCCTGGTACTGCATACATGTATGTATGCACCGCATGACAAGTGACACGATGATCATTTTATTTTCCATATTAATCTCCCTTCTTGGAATTCCATTTCGGCAATAACACATCAGAAGCAGGGCTCCACACTAACGTTTTTAAAAGGGGGTATGGGTGTCCTTTCCAGGATTCTGTATATAATGAAAAATGATGCTACAATATTATTTAGCATTGTTTTCATTTGTAATTTTGTGTGTGTGTGATTTCAGTAACATGGTAGGCAAATTAAGGGAATGTTTGCTTGTTTCACGATAATACTAACACAATTTCAACTTTGGATTTATTTTGCCTATCAGAAAGTAATGCCTTCTTTTTCCCATTTTGGTGTAATGCAGATTTGCAGCTAGTATGGATTTTCACAATTTTGTACTGCAAATCAAACCGAATATTGCAAGTTTTATTGAAAGTACTGAATTATCGCAACAAGTTTATGTGTAATTCTACATTTTTTTATTCCTTGGGGAATACAAAATTTCTCCTCAGAATACTGGTTTTGATACAGATTACAGTGAAATGAGAGTTGGGAAAATGGTAGCCCCGCTTGATTACAGGAAACCAAGTTACAATTGCGCTTGTCCGCGATTAGACTCTCTGTAACAAGTCTGTGGAATAATGGAGAAGGCTTTGGTGTAAAGTTTCACCACTGTTGATCAGTCCTGCAAGCCACAGCCCACAATCGTTCGTTCCTTCGTTCCTTCGTTCATTCTCCTCCAGTAGAGAACATCCCTGCCAACCTTTCTTGAAAGGAGAGCGATAGGATAGGAGGATGGTGGGAGAAGGGGAATGGGGGTAAGAGATGAAGAGAGAGAGAGGGAGAGAGAGAGAGAGAGAGAGAGAGAGAGGAAGAGAGAGAGAGAGAGAGAGAGAGAGAAAGAGAGAGAGAGAGAGAGAGAGAGAGAGAGAGAGAGAGAGAGGGGGGGGGGGAGGGTTAAGTGTGTGAGAAAAAGTATGGAAGGTAATAAGAGAGAGTTTGTGTTAATGAGTGTGTGTATGAGATACATAGAGAGAGAGGGGGAGTGTGTACAAGAGAGAGAGAGAGAGAGAGAGAGAGAGAGAGAGAGCATGTGTATGTTTGTGAGTGTGTTTGTGAGTGTGTGTGTACAAGAGAGAGAAAAAAATAAACAGAGGGAGAGAGAGAATAAATCAAAGTGGTTATTATCGTAGTTCGAGAAAAGACAGACAGAGAGCAATCTATATTAAAGAAGAAAGATAATCATGTTATGACGTACAGTTTTGATTAAATTCAAGGCAAAGTAAAAACATGAGGCAGGAGAGCTATTGGGTGAATGTCCACTGTTGGCATCAAAGAAACTGTGAGCTGAAGGAAGCAATGAGGAAGAGAGAAGTAGAAAAAGAGGCAGATAAACAGATAGACAGACAGATAGTCAAACATAAAGAAAGAGGTGTACATAGAAAAAGCGAGAGAGGAGAGAGAGAGATAGAGAGAGAGGGAGAGAGAGAGAGAGAGAGAGAGAGAGAGAGAGAGAGAGAGAGAGAGAGAGAGAGAGATGCAAAAGACAAATGTAGAGAGAACAGGAGAGAGGGATATACAGAGAAAGTGAAAGACAGAGAAAGGGAGAGAGAGAGTAACAAATGGGACATTATAGCCAAAGAGAGACATGTGTAGGGGAAAGGAGAGGCAAAAGAGATATAATGAGAAAGTGAGAGGGTAGAGAGAGAGAAGGAGAAAGAGATTTAAAGGAAAAGTGAAAGAGAGAGAGGGAGAAAAAACAGGGAGAAAGGTGTAAAGGGAAAGTGAGAGGGGGAGAGAGAGAGAGAGAGAGAGAGAGAGTCAGAGTAAAAGTAAAAAAAGAGCATGGATACTGAGAACAACAATGTCCGTGCATGTCCTTGTTTTTCTCCCTGGTGTCTGCCAGCACTGAAGGAGTCAGAGGCAGTTACTCGATGTCACGCAGTGCGCCTCTCCGTTCTTTGAACTCGGCCAGAGTGCAATTGCCGGACATTGGTCGGCCCGGCGGTGTAACAACCCCGCAGTCGGTGGGGAAGGCAGTTCACTGTGCTCTGGTCGGAGTCAATGCTCCTCTCAGAGAGAGAGAGAGAGAGAGAGAGAGAGAGAGAGAGAGAGAGAGAGAGAGAGAGAGAGAGAGAGAGGGGGGGGGAGAGAAAGAGAGGGAGAGACAGAGAGAGAAAGAGACAGAGAGAGAGAGAGATAGAGAGAGAGAGAGAGGGGAGAGAGAGAGAGAGAGAGAGAGAAGGATTTGTTGTGTCTGGCTTTCTTTTGTAGCATTTTTTTTATCGTTGGGTCTGTGGCTGATTAATGGGGGGATGATGCATTGTGCCAAGAAAGGTTGTTGACTTGGAGTTTCTGGTAGATTTTAATGAGCCTAGGAGAACAGTGTATTGGGTATGAAGGGAGGGGTTTGAGTGGGGTGTTGGTGGATGAGAATAAGTTAGTTTCAAAGTAGGGATGTTGTACATGTATGTGGTGTAAACATTCGTAGCAGGGTCCATAGTATGAAGAAAGGTTGCTCACTTGAAGTCTGTTGAGCCTTGGAAAAAGTATATTGGGTATGTAGAAAGGGGTCTGAGTAGGTGGTTGGTGGACAGGGTAAGGTAAGTTTTAAAGAAGGGATGCTGTACTTGTGTGACAAGAAAGGTTGTTGACTTAGAGTCTTATTTAGATTTTAATGACCCTGGGAGAAAAGTGTATTGGGCAGGTATAGGGAGGGAGGGGTTTTGAATAGAGTTTGAGGTGAGTTTTAAAGAACTGATGATGTACTTGCTGTGAAGAAAGGTTGTTGAAGAAAGGTTGTTAACTTGGATTCTGTTGTATTTTTAATGGGCCTGGAAGAATAATATACTAGGAAGCTAAAGGGAGGGGGGGTGGGTATTCAAGTTTTAAAGTAAGGATGTGGTATATTGTGTGAAGAAAGTTTGTTGACTTAAAGCATGTTTTTGTGTTAAAGAATCTGGAAGAAGAGTGCATTGGGTAGTAAGGGTGGGTTTGGCCTGGGGGTAGTAGGGGGGAGGGGGCGTAAGGAAATAACAGGAGGTTTAAGAGGGTTGGATGTGGAATGAAGGTACAGAAAACAATACAATCTTAAAATTACATTTCAAAAAATAGAAATTAGAATGTATCAAGTACTTACCCTTTCCATGTATGCACATCCTACATGTACATGTATGTGTGTGGTAAAAACATAAACTTATTATAAATAGAGTTTATTTTACTGATTCATGTGTAGTGAGCACCTCGTGGCCGGCTTGTAAGAGAGATAAGATTCTAATTTAGTTCAATCTCCTTTGCAAATTGATTTTATTTCATTTTTATGGGCAATGAAGTTACATGCAGTATTCTTGCATTTCTGAAGTTGATGAAACCTTTGAAAGATTGACGGAACTATTTTGAGCCAGTTATAGGATGCATTTTATTACCATGGTGGATTCATTGTCCAAGGGTGTTTTAGGTTTGACTGTGTCTGTGTGTGTGTGTGTGTGTCTGTGTCTGTGTGTTAAAGTGTGCTTTTTCAGAGAGAGAGAGAGGAAATTATTTGCAGGTGATATATTGCAAAGGACAAAGTGATCATTGTTTAAAATGGCAGAAGGACAATCTTTCCCATTTTGTGGTGTGGAGTGTATTTTTCCTTGCAGTATGTGTTGCTATTGAAAGGTGATGTGCCTTTCACAGAATGTTATTAAGAATTGATCCTTTCCAAAGCAAAATCATTCACGGGTCTTTAAAAAAACAGATGCATTTTGCATATTTCTGTCCATCTATATCCCTGTAAAAGATGTATCTCTTTCTTGTTCATTCTTTTACCCATCTTCTCTCTGGTGCAATGTATGAATGTACTTTTTACGGTAATCAAATATGTAATCTGTTGTATATTACATTCAAACAGTCACGGCTTGAAAATGTTTCTTCTCAGATAGCAAACTGTGTTCAAGCAATCAAAGAATGGTCTCACCAAAACTGTCTCAAGTTAAATTGCAGTAAGACAGAGTTCCTTCATGTTTCATCCCGGTTCAGAACTACAACTCCAGTAATTCACTTGGATCTGGCCGGAAAGCAAATTAAAGCTACCAAAACATGTAGAAATCTTGGGGTAATTTTCGACAATAAGCTTATATTTGACAATTTCATCACACAAAAATGCCGTTCAGCTTCGTTTGCACTCTACAAAATTGGTAAAATTCGTGATTTTATTGATAGAAGTACAACTGAACGTTTGTTTCACGCATTTGTTATGTGTCATTTTGACTTCTGCAATAGTCTCCTTTTTCAATTACCACTTCGCCAAATTCAAAGACTACAAACTATTCAAAATTCAGCAGCACGACTTGTTACACGTACGAGGAAACATGCTTCAATATCCCCTGTCTTATGTAATTTACATTGGTTACCAGTCCAGTCTCGCATTAAGTTCAAGATATTGTTATTAGCCTATGAATGTTTTCATGGATTAGCTCCTGCTTATCTAAATGACTTACTCACTGTATACAAACCAACACGAAATCTTCGATCATGTAAAAAGAATTTGTTTATTGTTCCTCCTATACTTACACGAACATATGGTGAACGTTCATTTGCCCATGCTGCTCCAGTTTTATGGAATAGCCTCCCTGACAGTCTTAGGAATATTAACACCCTAGATAGGTTTAAGTCTGCTCTTAAAACACACTTATTTTAAATGTCAAAATGATTTAAGGAACTCAGTAATCTCATTTATCTTTTTCTTTGCTCCTTGAAGCGCATAGAGACTTTCTTATGTATATGTGTTATGCGCTATATAAACATGGTTTATTATTATTATTATTATTAATCTAAAGCAAAATTATCCTGTTGTATTACCCTTAAAGCACTGCAGCAATGTAAATATTATGGGTATAGTATTATTTGATAGCAGTTTTTAATAGCAATGCTTACTAAGTAAAATGTATCCATACTCCTGCTAATATCCTTCTATTGTTTGAAGCATTGATAGTGGAATGTAAGAGCAATAACAACATGCATCTTGTATCTATCTTAAGTATGTAACTATCAATCTGAAGATATGAAGTTAATTTATTTACTAATGTAATGTTATTTTCAAATAAAATGGTATAAGCAATATATAATGTATTCTAACATACATACTGAAATTTGCTCAGGGTTTATGAAAAACAATACCTGTATATTGCTAGTGAATATCGATAGTATGTAAAGGTACAACAGACTAAAGACTAATAATGATGTCATGTAATTTATGATCATGGCATGCAGAACTAACACTCGCATCATTACGCAAGCTACATATTGGTGTATATACAATCACTTATGGCAAGATGTTTATTCAAGGCACAATAATTAGAAAGAAACTATTAAATTTATTGTTATTGTCTTATTTTATTCTTACTTTAATACAGAACGTATGTAAATTATTAGTTTATGATGTATATTTTTTGTCTGTCTTTCACTTTCTCCACCTCCCCACTTCTCTCTCTCTCTCTCTCTCTCTCTCTCTTCACCCCCCCCCCCCCCCCACTATGTATAACCTTTTTCTTATTGTGTGTATGTGTGTATGTTTGAGCATGTGTATAATATGTGCATGTGTATGTGTGAGTGTATGGAGAAACATTATAAACTGATTAAGAAAGTAATTTCAATATGAGTGTTGGAATATGTACAGAGAGAGCTGATCTCTGCCCTACTCAAAGCAAGTCATAGTTCTTTATTCATGTGGTTTATTGAGTTTTGCTGTGTTTTCAGTGTTATCAAAAGAAAATCTGGCCTGAATTTGTGACTCCCATTTCTTGCACAATTCCATTGAATTGTTACATTTCCAGTTAGCATACATTTTATCAGGCAAGCTTGACCTGTAGGTCACAAATGCTTGGAACTGAATACATACAATATCAATCAGACTACCTATCTATAGAGACCACAGCTTTTCTTTCCCTAGAACAATGTTTCTCACTGAAACCTATATTTAAGTTACCCATACAGAAGCCCAGCCTGCTTATAAAGATTACATTTCCTGTCTCACTTTAGCAGTCTTTATAGATTTTATTGTATGAGATTGTTGTTGTCAATTGTTCACAATACAGATACTGAATTCCAGGCAACTCTGCCGTCACAAATTAGTCATCTATGATATGTAAGTTGTAGATTTGTGAGGGATTGTTTTTCTTCTTCACCATTCAGACACTGAAGGGGTGCCAGTGAAGAAACTTGAACAGCTGGCTGATCAGTCATCAGAGCTTGCCTTTGGAAAAGCCGACAAGGGACCCTATCAAAGCTTCAGGTACATCATGTATTTTATATAAAATTTTATTTTTGTGCTCTGCCTGTACTAGGCTTGATTTTTTTGCAAATATGAGTTCTTACTTTCCATTTTTTTCCACGCCGCACAACTTGTATTTCTGTGACTCATAAACCTTGTTGTTTGCTGATTGAAGGTGTGTTCTCAATCAAAGTCGTTTACGTACACTGCGGGGAAACAACCTACATGTACACTGATAAATATGGGTACTACTCACAAGATTTGCATTAACTGTGGTCTAAGTTTAAAACTCCTTTGTGAATTTTTGCATTTTAGTGATTAATGCATTGGTCACTTTTTTTCTCCTAATAGATGCCCTTCTTCCTACCTCGGGTAGTAAGAAAGAAAGAACTATCAATCGTGCAGGCCATGTGCACTTAAATGTTCATATTTTGAATGTTTCATTCTGCTTTGCTTTCTTTGATTCAGGGAGAGCCTTGTGAAAACTATGGTGGTCATGAATAAGATCAGTACAGCCATGCAGGAGGGAGAATACGACGCCAACATTCCTCAAGACAAGGTATGCCATGAAGAGCTGCAATCAATAAACTATGACACCAGGAGGGTGTTTCACCAAGCTGTTCGTAAGTTACGGACGACTTTACGAACGACTGGTGATCCCTTCTTTTGCTAAATGCGTTACCACATTTTGTTCATTGAGAATCTGATTTAGCACAAGAAGGGATCACCAGTCGTTTGTAATGTTGTTCGTAGCTTACGAACAGCTTGGTGAAACACCCGCCTGCTTTAGCTACCACCTGTCTATTAAGATCATATTTCTTGTCTCATTGGGCATTCTTTATCATACAGGTTTCACTTGTTTTTTTGCAAGCTTATGGATTTGGATTTTTTGTGCCTCATCTGAATCATTTTTGTCTCCACCCATTATTCCCCCCCCCCCCCCAGGTCCAGACTCCCGTGGAGCGTCGAGCGCTGAAGGTGAAGTCTGAGATTTGCGATGCTGAGGGGCTAGGACACAAGCTGGAGAGCAAGGAGTCTGAGATGAAGGAAATGAAGAAGCAGCTCAAACAGAAGGTACAGCTTTACTTTCTTCTTCACCTAGGCCTAAATTCAATCTCCATATGGCCAATTCCCAACTGTAGCTACCAATCAATTTCAGTCATGTTTCTGTGAACATTAATGCTCACTGAAATGCAAGTGAGACATAGCCCTTTAAAGAGAAAGTCCACTCTGAGGTTAAGTTGGTTTTAATAATAGCATAAACATGAAAGAAATGAAGTACTGAAGATTTGACAAAATCTATCAAAGGGCGACAGAGTTAAAAAAAAAACATTGTTTAGCAGCTATTTCTCCCCATGATCCTGAAATCCAATGAGAATGAGAGATGTGTTTAAGGCAGAATCATTACCACTACCATTCCTTTCCCCTTGATAGAAACCAGCTCTTTTATGTTGTTGTTTCTCTCTCTGTCTTGATCCTTCCCAGCAAGATGAGGTGAGCACAAGCCAGGTCCGTCTGGGCCTGGTGGAGAAGAAGCTGGAGAACGCCTCCCGGGACGCGGAGGACAAGGTCCGCAAGGTGGAGCAGAAGCTGGCATCAGCTCAAGAACAGGGCAAGAAGAAAGAGAAGTGAGTCCATCGACTAGGTTGATGAGTAGATTAATGGATGGATAGAAAGATAAATAAATCAATGGATATATAGATAAGAACAGGGCAAGAAGAAAGAGAAGTGAGTCCATCGACTAGGTTGATGAGTAGATTAATGCATGGATAGAAAGATAAATAAATCAATGGATATATAGATATCACCATTATAGTGGTGGAGAGGAAACTGGAGGAAACTTTTCAATTACATTGATCCACTCATCCAAAGTTCCTGCTTCTACCGCAAAACCATCAAACTCTGCAATATGATGAGTTTCACCACTTTTTGTCCTAAATGTCCATTTTTCCAGAGAGTTTGAGGCTACCCTAGACCACATGCAGGTGGACATTGATTCTTTGGAGCAGGAGAAGAGTGAGCTGAAGCAGCGTCTGACCCAGCTCTCCAAGCGCACCTTGTTTGAGAGCATCACCCGCACCTCAGCACCCTCCGGGATAGCCGCTGTGGTCGCTGGCTCCACTGGGCAAGGTATGATCGAAGGTGATGAGCATTTTAGTGATCATCACCATCATCATGATAGTAATGGTGGTAGAAGTAATGGTGATGATGTTGATGACGATGATGATGATGATGATGATGATGATGATGATGATGATGATGATGAAGACCTCAGCACCCTCAGGGATAGCGGCTGTGGTCGCTGGCTCCACTGGGCAAGGTATGATTGAAGGTGATGAGGATTTTAGTGATCATCACCATCATCATGATAGTAATGGTGGTAGAAGTAATGGTGATGATGATGATGATGATGATGATGATGATGACGATGATGACGATGATGACGATGATGATGATGACCTCAGCACCCTCAGAGATAGCAGCTGTGGTCACTGGCTCCACTGGGCAAGGTAGGATTGGAGATAAGGAGGGAGATGAGGAGAGAGATGAGCAGGAGGGTGATGGTGAGGGCGATGGCGATGGTGATGGTGATGGTGGTGGTGGTGGTGGTGGTGATGGTGGTGGTGATGGTGATGTTGGTGATGGTGATGGTGGTGGTGGTGGTGGTGGTGATGGTGATGGTGATGGTGGTGGTGATGGTGGTGGTGATGGTGATGGTGGTGGTGGTGGTGGTGGTGATGGTGATGGTGGTGGTGATGGTGGTGGTGATGGTGATGGTGGTGGTGATGGTGGTGGTGGTGGTGGTGGTGGTGGTGATGGTGGTGGTGGTGGTGGTGATGTTGGTGATGGTGATGGTGATGGTGGTGGTGGTGGTGATGGCGGTGGTGGTGGTGGTGGTGATGGTGGAGATGATGTTGTTGATAATGATGGTGATGAGAGCAACATGAGAGTCTTCTAAACCTCAAAACAATAAAACAAAGTCAGTTTGAATATCACACAACTCATTTTGGTGGTGATGGTGATGATGGTAGGGGTGGTAGTGATAATGATGATGATGAAGGTGATGGTGATGGTAATGATGAAGATGATGATAATGGTGATAAGAGCACTGTGAATGAATTATAAACCTCAATACAAGAAAACAAAGTCGGGTTGAATATCGCCTGACTCATCTTCTTCTTGATGGTTCTTTTATCAATGCTTTTCCTACATACCATTTTAATTCCACACATTCTTCTCTTCTACCATGGTCAGGTTCTCCTACCAGCCCTACAGGAGGAGTGCCCATAGGCGGTCAAGTCATGGTCAAGGACTCACCCATGCTGCTCCAACAGGTAAGCATGAGAAATAGCTTGGTAGTTTATAGTTTCAACAGCTCATACTATAATACATACACAAAATGAAAAAACATACATTAAATAAATGTTGCCTTACTGTGGCATGTTGAAATGATACAATTCCCTCATATAGTGCTCTTTCACAGAGATCGCAGCACAACACAAATACTGCCTCCAGTCACTGGATACACTACTAACAATATATCACCATCTCCACCCCCAGAGGAGCAAATTCTTTTATTATTTGGCTTTTACATCCTACGGGGTTCCTATTTCTTTCCGGGTGGCTGCAGGATATGAACCCGCGACAACATGAGTTTTAGTCAAGCGCTAGAAGTCCAAGTGTAATAACCATATTGGTCCATGTTTTATCTCCTGATAGCTGGACAGCCTCCGCCATGCGCTGAGACATGTGAAGCACGAGAACAGCCGTCTCAAGGCACAGAAGATGAAGGTGAGATTACTGGTTATTTCTCTCACGTCCATTTTGATGATGGAATAACCTAGAAAAAAACAATTTGGCTTGTATAGAGTTCCAAAGTGGTGTTGTCATATCAATTGATATGCAGGTCTCTGGTTCTAAACAATGCAGGTCTCTGGTTGTAAACAACATCCCTCAAGAGGGATTTACTGGTCGGACATTGTCTAGCTGGCTAGTCTCAGACACTCCCATTGAGAGTCCCTGCGATGATCACCGCTGTTTGCTCTACCCACCTAATTAAGAACCAGTTGTCTTGGCAAAATGCTCATATGATGTCACACTTGGGTACTCTATAAAATCAGAACAAGAAGCGAAGCCAGTATGGAGGTCGGATGGTAGTTTACTTTTGATTAGCTTACTAGTTACAAGGTTATCAGCAGAGAAGCAAACTTGTATCGGTCTTAGGGCAATCATACAGACAAAAACTTCTATAAAAAGTCATGAAAAACAGGGTTTAGCAACCTTGACCATAAGCACTGAAATATTGCTTGACCAATTTCACCACTGTGCAAATGACTCTTTGATCATCATCTTCTTTATACCCCATGCAAAAAGGGCAAAGACAAGAGAAGGAATCATTGATTTTCACATTAATTGTAGCATAATGTTTACATTTTGGGATGATATGCATTTACTGCTTGTAGGTAAGATATTTACCCACCTTCAAACAGCTGCAGACAATCATTGAAAGTTGACAGTAAATATGTAACAAATATTTCATCTTGTACGATAATGTGCATACTTTTACAACCTCTTGCTTACCAATTAATACCATCACTCACCACTCCCCCCCCCCCCCCACAAAAAGTAAAGAATGAAAAATAAAAATGGTTGGCATTCAAAGGATTCATCAAGATGCTCATGTTTAACAATGTGAGTGATAACTTCAACTTTAACACCCTTGTTTTTGTTCCAGATGATAATGGATGAGCTACCACCACTTACCATCCCCAAGAAACCAGGTGGCATCTCCAGTCCGACAGGGTTCATCAAGCTAGAGACAGGAGGAGCAGGAGGAGAGGAAGGTGCGGTAACAGAAGACACCACCAAGCTGGCCAACAAGGACGTGGCTCACCTGGCACGGAACACCCGCAAGCTGATCCAGGTATGTGACGTTGAGGGCGCCAGACCAAACGGTTAAGCTGTTCCTTGCAGGCAACGTGCTGAAGAAGAGAAGTAAAGAGTGAGATTTGACAGTGCACAATCTGTAGTCCTGAAGAGAACTGTTGGATGATTTCTTTGCATTTATTCTTTCAAATCAATGGTTGTCGGAGCTATTCCTTTTAAAGATATGTTTTGCTTTGTACTCCTATTAATAACTGCTAAAATCATGGATAAAACATGTTTTATTAATTTTGCCCTACAGTGAGAATTATTAGGTGAAATGAAATGTAAAATCCCAGTTGAATCTAGTTGAATCCACCAATCCACCCTAACTTTGTTCTTGCTGTATCTAGGAGCTGCACCACCTTGCAGCCTGCCCTCGTGTGGTAGACATTAGCCACCGTAAGCCTGGCACCGTGCCAGCCCTGGAGAAAGCCACGCCCAAACACCAGCTGCTGGACCAGAACTGCCTTATCCAGAACGCCAACAAGAACCTTGCCCAGGTACACCACTCTCTTCACCTCTCTTTAATCTGGGTTTGGTTGCATAAAACTTGCCATTGATGGTAACTTCTATAGAAACCTTGAATTTGATTGGCTGTCGAGTGGTATTACCATGTTAGTTACTATTGATGGCGGAGTTACGATCAATGGTAAGTTTTATGCAACAGGGCCCTGTTGTGTACTTAGCGAGTGACCTTGATGCGATTAACCGAGTGGTAAAAAAGCACATGTGCAAGTCGCACACTCATCAAGAAAATCCATTATGGATTTCCTTAGTTGGCTTTAAGCAGATAGTATGTGGCTAAGAATGACACTGGAAAAAGCCTCAAAAAATAGTACAGGGTTAAGGACATAACTTGGCTAACAATAGAAGAGGCTAAGAAAACCTATGGGCTAAGAAAACTGCTACTGTCATAATTTTTGCACCAGTTGCATTCCAAAATTTTATAGAGCAGTATTTTATATGTACTTAGAGGAGGGAAGTCTTCTCACATGACTGTCATATTTTTGCACTAGTTACACACAAAAATTGTATAGTTTGAAGCAGCGTTGTGGACAGCAATGTGTCATTGAATGGGGAATGCTCCCTTTAATCCTAGCCTTTTGCTTATTATAGAAAACATTTGGTGAAAACAAAGGTCGAGGGATGCAGCAGACACTACCTTGAACTGTCGAGTGTGGAAGTTTCCATAGGTTTTTTTTCTCATGGGCCATCAGTTGACAATACACTTCTCATGTATGGTCTCTCAAAGTTACCTCAAAGTTGATTATATACATGTGTGTGCAAGATTTAGATAATGAAATAAAAATGAAACATGTCAATTATTAGGTAGCGATTTAGATCTGATGTGTGGCCCGATGAAGGACAGTTAATATTTCATCTTTAAATTAATTTGTGTGCTTTGAATTTGAAGTGTATTGTATTGTGTATATTTGCCCATTTAAAGATAAATAAATACATATAGAAGTTTGTATTATGCAATATAAAAAACATGGAACATTTAACATATAAAAGCAATTAAAAAACAAATTTACTACTGAAAATTATACACACAGTACTATCAACAATTGATGTAAACATTTTTAAATGCAATTGATTGTCAAGATCAAATGGAATTAAACATTCAATTTATATTTAACAAACAGTGATCGACTGATATAACAGATGTTCATAGCAGCTCTTACTTTACAGTAATCATGCTCATTGGAAAAGGTTCATGACATTTATGAAAGTAGCACAAATTAAGACTATTCATTATACATCATTGAATTTGTCCTTGGAATTACCTTCAAGGTATATTGAATTTATCCACATAATGGTTACAGGCTACGATTGATAGCACCTGCTGTTGTGATTATGTGATGGAAATCAATGATTTTGTGACAGCATCAGATGATTTATTGTGTGCCCATAAAGTTAGTCTTAGGTTTAGTTTAGTACACAGTCTAAGTCAAACCCCTGTTGTGGATATGTGTCTATGTATGTGACTGAAATAATTCTTCATGCTTGTTATTCTGTCCTCCATTGCTCTCTGCAGCTGAAGATTGAGGTGCAGAAGCTGGCGGCCGCTCAGAAGCTTGGGGCCCACGTGACTGCTACCTTCAACCAGTTCACCTCCACCGAATTCACCAAGGTAATTTGTTTTTTCTTGAAGTTGATATTCATTGATTTTAAATACGGTTGAATTTGATATCATTGTAAAGTTTATGACTTGTTGATCATTATAACGCTAATCCCAAATTTTAAAACAAACCAGGAGCGCAGAAATATCCAAACAAAAACTACTCACATTCCCTCTCGAAATCTGCCCAATTTACATCCCGTAAAATAGGCCACTATGCATAACGTAACTGAATGTCCATGATTTCATTTGACAATCGGTCACGTGCAGCTTTCGTGTACGTACCGAACAGCAAATTACGTTTCGCGAACTGAACTATTTTTTAGACTTCAACAATGGATGAGTTGGACCTCGATTTAGATTTTCAAATCGACAAGTTTGAAGAAGAACTTGAAGACGAGAGTATTAGCTCTAGTAGTGGACCAGATAGTGAAATCGATGAAGGTGAAGTGGGAGATTTTGATGATGAATCAAACGCTCCTCAGGCTCGAGCTGCGAGTACGAATGGTGTTGTTACGGACGCTGTAGGTATTGCTTACCGGCATGAGCCAGAACCTGAACTTCAAGAAGATGTCGATCTCGATCTACAAATGGAAAACTACGGGGATGCTAGGCCAAGGGGCAACCAGGATCATGCCAGGCTTGATCCAAACAGCACCGAAAATTGGTATGTAGTTGAAATGATTTAGACGAGAGGGTATTTATTTTTTCCAAAACTACTTAGTGCGCGAGTTTGCAATAACCGTGGGCCCGATCCGTGCAGTAGCTCAGCGTAGCCGTAGCAGTAGCGCTATCGAGCTAGCTACCGGTCGGCCGGGACGAAACAGAAAAAAGAACAGGACTCGATTGTTCTGTCAACAATCCTGATGAAATTGTATAAGATTAAAACTACGATGCAGACATGTACATGTACATGTACTATGATACCGTTCATGTTGACAAACCAGTTTATATTTCGCGCAATAAGAGACCACAAGTATAGTACACAATGTACATACGTGCAAAAGTTGTTGTCAGTCGAAGGTTGCGAGCAGAAATATCGAACGATGAGCAGAGTGTTGATGAAAGGAAAATGCGCAATACCCATACATGTGTACGTACGTGTGCGATCGCGAGCATGCATTGTAATCATGGAATGCGAATGCACCAGTAAGGCTATACCATACGATATGCAGTCGTGATATGCATGGGCTATAATGACGTACGCGCGTGTGCATAATCGTACTGCAGTATGTATGACGTTGAACGTCAACAAATCTTTCGAGAAAAATATAAATGGGTCTATAGAGTGTTTGATATCTAGATTATATTATCTCAAGTCTTCTATCAACATTATTTGAGATATCTGTAAGCCTTAATTGAAAGGTCGTTAGATGGCATAACCTCTACAAAACGTACAAGTGCAAGAAAACTAACTTTTCCGAACGACAGCTCGTATTAAATTCAGTAGAATCGACTTCGTATTTCAATGTAAAACCTCCCGATAAAGGTCAGAATATTTTCATTTTTCTTACTTTATTATTGCTGAGATTATTTTTCTTAGATTTGTGCAAGACTTACTCAAATGCTACTAACAAGAAAAATCTAAAAGACAGTGAAATATAGCCTTAAATGGTATATTTAGTTAGGACGATATACTAGAGCTATACGTATAAAACACGTAATGTAGCGGCTGGAGATGGCTTACGTGCCCATTCACCTTACGTCACAAAAAATCGCTCTTTTCGCAGACGGCAAACGGCAGGGTTCGTAGCATTATGAGATGCGTTATAAAAACTGTTTTTATTTCTTTTGTGTTATTTTATAAGCGAAATAATGAATAAATTTGACTTCTACACACTTTCAGCTTTCCATTGATATGTGGATCGCTATATTTTTGGATTTTCTGTGAATATCAACTTTAAGCTGTTTTTATGGAGCCGCATATATGTGGGCTGGCTTTTCTCCACTCAGATACTGAGCAGCACGACTCCCGCATAATCTGGTGTACTGACCATAGACAACAGGCTATGAATGAACTTCCTTATAGGGCCCAATTGAATTCTCCAATGTAGTGTGTTCTCTTGTTAATATAATCATTTGTAACATGTTTCTTGACATCTATATCATTGAAGAACAAAACAATAAGGTGTGGTTAAGAGCACTGTATGAACATGTATGGCACAAGATCAGTGTGAATATATTTGTCTAACAAAATAGAAATAAAATGGCATATCCTTATCCCTACAGTTTATATACTATATGAAATATGCTTGTTGAATCATTCCAACATACAGTTGTATGATTGCATATTTTGTTAAATATGAGATGTTGTCCCAACTGCATCAAACGGAAAGTTGAAAAACTCTATACTGTACAAATATTCCTCTCCACACTGAGGTATGGTCAGACACATGTTCTAAAAATGTGTACAGGGAATTCTGAAAATGTTTCCTATCCATTCTAAGAGACAACTTCTGGAAAGAGAATAGGTTATTTTATGTAATGGGTGTCATGTATATTGATTTGACTTGAGAAAGTGAAGGCATTGTGTTTGTTTGTTTGTTTATTGTCATTTGAACTATAAAGTGACTATTCATTCTTGGAAAGAAGCTGTGGGTAATAAAAATGGTTATGTAATGGGTCCATTGTCTATTCATGTGACTTGAGAGATGGTATCGAGTGACCCGATTGGTCTATTGTTAGCTTTATGGTACGTGCATTTTTGTAGTGTGCAGGCAGGAAGGAAGTGCCTTGTAATGTCCTTCAGTATTTGGGGCAAGAGAATAGCAGTGTTGTGACAGGAAGTTCCTGACTTGAGGCTCTGATATCAATGGAAACTAGGTCCATAAACTTTATTCTGTAAACTGGTTTTAATCTGTGTGGCACTGGCAAACTGTATTGAATGGTTGTGGTCTATCTCTCAGCTTGTGTGTGTCCAAATGTGAAAAATTATATTTAAAGTGCATAATTTTATCGCATATCTTCTTTTATACATGCATTAAATATAACATAATTGTGCTTGATTAGATTAAATTTTGTTGTTCAAACTCACATTGTTAGGGAAAGTGTCTGATGCTATTAGATTATGTGAACTCCCATATGTAAAATGTGTCTGTAATTTGCATTTGCAACACCTCACCATGTGAGATGGAATATCTCCCAGCAAGATGAATATATCGCTTCCATATTTTGTCTGGTAGATGTAGGGAATGCTGGGTTCAGTCGTAAAACAATAAATCAAATTTGACTGATTGGCACTTGCTTCTTTTTGTCACAGTAGGGTAAAGATTCTTTACTTCTTCCAAACTTGCTAGGATGTATCTGAAGAATATATTTATGAGGTGTGATAGAGCGCGGATGTAATAACCATGGACCATTGATGCCAGTTTTGACAGATTTAAAACAAACATCACACAAGGAAAGCCACTCCTTAACAGTCTACAGTATGTTTGAAATTGAACATTGTAGCTAATAATGTAAAACTGCCCCATGATCTAGCGCAATCTGTTGATCAATTTTTTTTAGATATAAACTGCTCTTGTGTACATATAGGTCCTGTAATCATGGGTGATTACTCCGAGTTGGTTGATAAGAGTTCTATAGAATGGAGATAAATGTACCACTTGAAACTGTGACGCTTCAGAGTTTTGACAATGATTCCTGCATGTGCTCATCGATACTTGAAACCCTGACCTCAGGATCTTGTAGGTCAAATCCAAGTATATGCACATTAATATAAAAACAATAAAAAAAAAAAAGCTCAAGGCTATAAAACCAGCTGTGAACACACAACATGTCACATCTATTCTGGTCAATCTTCTGTCCAACTTGCATGATGCTTTTCCTGTAGGCTGTGTCTACATTATCAGTCATGCAAGTGTATTGTCTTAGATTAGGGTTTTCACAACAAAGTTGACTAAATACCTTGACAAGCTGGCAGTGAGAGCTCATTATATAAATAGTTAAAAGTCACTTCTCAATTCCAACATTCCATGGGGAGCTTTTAAGCTATATGCTTATGTACATGCCATGGTATTTACTAATTATTTTAGTTTAGACCTCCATATATGATGCATGTACACAACTTTCGATTTGACTTTTGTCATGAACTGTTGTTTAAGGGGGCTATTTCTTGCCTATTGGGGCTAATTTATATACACCATCTCTGATTCATTGTCATCATCTTTGATTAGATCTTTATATTTAGGGGGGAATTTTACTTTGTGTCAGTTAATTGAAATGCAGTATCTCTGATTCATTGTCATCAAGTGTTATTTTTGGCAGGCTCTTTTTAACATTGTGGGGGCTCTTTTTTTCACTGTATAACATACACCATACTATATCTCATTTTTGTATGCTAGGTTCAGCAGGAGAGGCAGCAAGCGCCCAGCCTGGGGCGTGTCTACATCCCCCTACCAGCTGGACACCCCCCTGGGCAACCCCCACCCTCTCACTCCGTCAGCCTCCAACCCTCTCAGCTCAAGCAGCTCTATGCTAGGCTCATCGCAATTTAAACACTGTGTCGAAAAGTCATCATACAATCAGCGTCACAACATTATTTATCAGTCAATTATTTTTGCTGTTTTATGGATCAAGCTCGATGTTTCAGTGACAGTAGTTTATAGTGCTAGCCTGGCTACCAGGCTGTTGGGGTATTTGTAAACCAAATTATTGAATAATGGGGTCTGGCTGCAGTAGACTATTTCTTCTCCAGCTCCCCCTTCTTGTGGGAGGCGCTAAGAAAAGAGAAGAGTAATACAGTGACTAGTCTTAGAGTACTAGACTCTATTTGTCAGTTGGAAGCAGAAATGTCTGTCAGCCTGGATGGCAGGCTATTGTAGTTCATGTGGTGGGTCATGTGACTGTGATTGTCAATTTCTTCTTTACCAAAGTGTGAAGAAAGGGAAACTTCATTGCTTGTCACTTAGTAACTGAGTGCAGACATCACTCTTCCTTAGTATATGCATGGACCCCTCGTGGTAGGGTCCGTGGCATATGTAGCTTATTGAGCTGCTTTGGATTCAAGCGTCAGTGGGAAAATGAATAAAAGCAAGATGGAAGAATATCCTTTCTACTATGATCACTGTACAACTGAGATATTCTGCTTTGTCACACATTACTTTGGTGTAAGATGGTTCATCCCCCTCTCATTATTTAACATGAAATAATCTCAAAGGTGAGGAGTTAAGGTGTTTTTCCATCTGATTATCATCCGTCATAACAGAACTGATACAAATAATCATTCATATCAACAAAATGTGATTGACAGTTACAGATAAAGTGTGACATTAAACCCCTGAACTCACTCCTGTTTCCAGCTTTTTTTAACCCCTTCAATTTGAATTGGGTTGAAATCATAAGCCTGTGGACTTCTGTGCAACTTTCTGGGCAGCATGGATGTAGCAAATCTGTAGTAAATGGTTTGTTTTTGCTCTTGCATAACGTTGGAAAGTTATTATCTCTTTAATCAAATTCAACTAATAACAGAGTAATGTCTGTGTTACGCTACTGTAATATGGATTATGGAAGCGCAACAAGCATTGTTAAAAATTTTATGTAAAAATGCATGTTTGTAAACAGAAATTTGTTGTGTAAGTTTACTGCACACTGCAACTTTTTATGATTTGATATTGGTCAGAGTATACAATTTGGAGATTGTACAATGTCACTGTATACATGTACATGAGAAGGATTGATAACGCTTCCATACAATTGTTTGCCATGCCCTATAGTGTTGATATAACTGACCTTTTGTGCTGAATTGATTATTTACTTCACTTTTATTATATTACTTTGTACCTGCTTCTTTGTAGAACAGAATTAATGATATTACAAGCAAGTTATCTCTGGAATTCGGAAAAGTAAATTTAGATTGTAGCATGCTGTGTAGTTTTATCATTGTTTAGTGGAAATGCGAGATGGGTGGTGCAAGATTAGGAAAACAATATTAATATTATCTGTCTGCTTGTCTCTCTGTGTCAGTCTGTCTCTCTTTATCTCTCTGACATTATGACACCATAATCATATATATCTCTGTTACCAACACCCTTCCCTCTGTTCTTCACTTTTGTCCATTTTTCATCCGTCTCTCTCTCTCTCTCTCTCTCTCTCTCTCTCTCTCTCTCTCTCTCTCTCTTTCTCTCTCTCTCTCTCTCTCTCTCTCTTCCTCTTCCTCTTTCTTCCCCCTCTCTCTTCTCTTTCTTCTCTCCCCCTCTCTCTTTTTCTACATTTCTATATCTAACACACTCTCTCAGAGTCTCTCTCCTCTTTCCCTTTCTATGTATGTCGCTGTTTCTCCCACATTTCCCTTGCTCCTTTTGTTTCTCTTACTCTCATTTTCACCCATCACAAACTGTGAGCATCAAAAGTGTGCAATATTCATAGGCAACAATCGTGTTCAAACAATATAAGTGAGTGCAGTACCCAATGTCTTGAATAAGCTATCTGGCAGTGTGACACTAACATAGAATGCCAAATTAATGAACAACAGTCATATCAAATAGGAAGTAATTTGTCATTTAATTGGTAGTCAACCCTGTCTAAAAAAAAAAAAAAAAAAAAAAAAAACTAGCAGCAAAAGTAAAGCTGTCTTTATAGACAGATGGTCTTGAAAAACCAGGGCCCTGTTGCATATAACTTACCATCAATGGTAACTTTGTCATCAATGGTAACTACTATGGTGACATCGCTCAACAGCCAATCAAATTCATGATTTTCACTGCACTTGAATTAAGATTACATTGTTCTTTGTCAATTGAATTTCAATTTAACTTAATAGCGTCATTTAATTTGAAAAAAATCAGTAATAGATGATACTGTAGTAGTCTAATTGTGATGAAAGAATTAACTTCTTGCGCTTACTGTAATATATAGCATAGTTGTGCACATATATAGTAATATTGTTATGGATAAATACATGTATTTAAGTCCCTCCACTAAGTTTGCAGACACACTTGTATGTTACTCAGTCACTGTCTCTGGCACTGTTTAGACTAAGCATTCATATGTGTGTATATGCACAATTGGTCAAACTCTAGTCTCATCATTCAGACACATGTTTTTAGACTGTGTCATATTTGAGTTTCTATCTGCAGACTACTCCCGCCCCCCCCCCCCCCCCCCCATCCCCAACCCCCATTCCATCCCAAACACATATGTGCTTAATCCCCCATGATGTCCCCTATTGTTTCCCTCAGTAATTTTGTTGCCTATCGTATATAATGCATGTATAACATACCAAGTGATATTGTATCCAGCTGGAACTGTAGTTAATACAGGAAAAATATGATTAAAATCTCTTACGCCTAAAAGAGTATTATCTTTCATGTTGTGAAGTGAAGTGTGCAAAACATGTTGATGGTGTTTTTGCTGGTATGGTTGTAGGGTGTGTTTTGTTATGCCATTGTGTGTATGTTAAGTCCTTGTATCAGGAAATTCTATGTGAAGGAGGGCAGAAAAGAATGCAAAGATGATCAGTGAAAGTGTAGAGAAATTTAATCAGAGGAGTAGTACAAAAGTTGTCAATTTCCCTTTTAAACAGATTTATTGATCATTGCAATGAAATTGTGATGTATTTTATAGACCAAATATGGCTTCATTTTAATACTACATGTATTTTTCAGGAATATAATAGACAAATGAAAGAGCGTCAGTTTAGTTAGGTGTACAGTTGACATATAGGTAGAACTTTCAATTTGCCTGGTTATGACATAACATTTGTAGATTTTAAACCAAATGCCTCTTGTTTGCTTTGTTTCAATGCTGATTCTCTCTATTTTTCTTAAAAGCAAAATTTCACAAGGAAAAAAACACACTAAAACACTCTGGCCTTACAGCAGTGACTGATAATCAAAACAAGGAAAAGTAGCACGAAAGGGAAACGGAGAGTACATTACACTAGTTTACAAAGGTCGGATTGAAGTAGTCAGTTCTTGATGTCTGTTGACAGATTTTATTATGGGGTTAAGTGGAGTTCACACGAGAAGCCATAGTGAGAGATATGTAGAGAGGAGGGGAGAAGGGGGAAAGGAACACAGGGTGATAAAGAGAGAGAGAGAGAGAGAGAGAGAGAGAGAGATGCCTGCAGATATTTAGAGATCCAAAAACAAACTTGCTAGATAACCTGAGATTAGGGGGGGGGGGGGGGGGGGGGGGGGGGGAGGGCAGAGGAGTTAAGGTGGGAAGATTAGGCCAGGCAAATCTGTGGATCCCAGACATAATTTTTCCAAAAATGGAGAACTACTGAAGGGGCTATTTTAGGTAAAAACATACATGTACTAGTACTACTTTCAATAAATATATTAAGATTGTTATTATGCTCTAAAAGTAGCTTGTTGTAACACCCCAACAGCATGTGAGACTAGACTATACTGCCTCATGTGCCAGTCATAGCTAGCTTACATGTACACTGTCTACTGCCTCACCTAGTCTTGTATTCAGACATATTCAGGTATGTCCCTACAAACACCCGATTAGGAAAGTACACATCTAATTCAAGGAACCACAGCACAAAATAAAAATTGACACCAATTTGTTTAATGTCTCAAGATCACTATTTATTTCCCACAAAAATAGTCCAAAATCATAACTATTATTATGCTCTCACACAATCTGAAACTTACTGGTACCTGTCACAATGTTTGGGGAAGTGTATGTGATCAAGTATCATTCGGGATATTTGATTACAAAGTGTTTCTTGTGAGGTCTCCTTTGTTTAATACCTGATTTATACGTTTTCATGGGTACAGTGTAAAGTAAAAAAAAAAAAATATATCATTTTGGCGCTGCCTGGTATCCAGTCCAAGTTAAAAGAAAGACCAGAAAGTCAAATAAGACAGCCCTAAACCAGCTTTCAGCCACATAAAACGGATGTATATATATATATATATATATATATCACAAGTGCAAGTGCAAGCACTGTTACATTTCGGCAAATGTATGCATGCAATTTAATTGACAGGAACTGAGCCAATGTCCAGCAGCTCTAAGGTGTGTGAACATGAATGACATGTGACAGGAAATGTCATGTGGAGAAGAGACATGGGGGGAGAGTGAGGAATGGGAGAAAAAAGAGGGACGGAGAGGGGCGGAGAGAAAGAGGGGGAAGAGAGGAAGAGGGGTCCGGGAAAGGGGGAAAAGGAGAGAGTGTGTGGAGAGGGAAAGAGAAAGATCTGAGAGAAGACGGAAAGGAAGGAAATTAAGAGAGGAACAGAGAGAAAGAGGGAGGAAAGAAGATGTTGTGGAGAAAGGGAGAAAGAAAGAGATGGAGAGAGAAAGAGAGGGGGAGAAAGGAATGAAAGAGATCAAGAAAGAGGGGGGAGAAAAGGAGAGAGGGGTGGAGTAGGAGAAGGAGAGAGAAAGACAGGGAGGAGGGAATGCACATAGAGAGAGAATATCCATAAGCTGTACATGTTCAATTAAGTCATACGTGCATTTATGTGACAAAGCTTGAAATTGACTCATCATGTAATATGGGAAAGGGGGGGGGGGGGGCTATACTTCCTCGAGATCATAACTGATACTGCAGTTCATCCACTGTGAGTGGATTCATGGTCTTGCATGCATTTGGTTAATTGCAGCCTCAGGTCTCAAATGTTGCTCTCATAAAAAAAAATGAACAAAAAATGGATGAACCAATGGCTGCTTAAACTTTAGTGTATACCATTATTCTGCTGGGCCTTTCAAAACAACCAACATGAACAATATGTCTCCTATTTTTATGTCTGACTGTAAATCTGTTAACAAAATGGGTCATTCCTCTCGATTATCATAGTCACATAATTCACCAGGAAAAACATAGTGATAAAAAACACAAATTATCCTTATGACACATATACACACTTTGTCCTCTTCCCCATCATCTATATATACATGTATATTGTTGCCCTTCCTGAATCTTAATTGGTATCTGTCAAAATTTATGCTACGAATGCCATGCGCAGTAACTCGACTTTATCTAATTTACTAACCTAACAAAAAATAACATGTCCTATACAACATCATTAAATCATACACTTTTTATTGTACCACAACAAAACCAATAACAAACAGAATAAAAAAAATAGAAATCGCATAAACAATTGACTGTCATGCATATTCACCTTCATTACATTTCTTCCTCATTCAATAATCATTAGCTCTTTCAATACTTGTTTGAATAAATAACACATGTCCCCAGTAAAATTTCAGGAAAATAAGCACTAATCACCTTACAATAAAAAATCCAACAATAAACTGAAAAACAACAACACATATTCCCTCATCCAATATTGTAAACTGTCATGCTTGGTACCTTCATCTACATTATCTGTAAACATAATCTCTCTCAATATCTCTTCTGAATAATTGACACCTATTTTCCAATGACAAATTCATGAAATTAAACTCTTAAGTCAATCAAATTATATACTATGAATATATACAGAAGTAAAATACTTTACGTCAACGTGCACATTACATTGATAAGATAGACGTTAATTTAGAAACCTGATCTGTTTTCAGTTAAAACTATCACACAAACTTCTACACTTTCAACTTTACAGTACACATATCATTAATAAACTCTGAAGAACGGAAACATAAAATCATCTATACATGTACATGTAAAATATCATTACAAATTAATCAAATTGTGGTTTAGTGAGGGGGGGGGGGGGAGGGGCGTTGTACGTACTCGCATTCATATCGTTTTGACAATTTGTAATATCCTTTGATATATGGAGTTCTTCATAGTAATATTACTGTCCATCTCTGAGAATTTCTTTGCAAGGCATATTATTGTTGCACATAATCAAGGCAAAAAATATTAAGGCAATCACATAGAAGAGGTGAAAAATTCTGTCCAATATGGCACCATTGCAAATGAATGGACATATATATATATTGCATCAATGGTGTAATGAATAAACCTAAAAATGATAATCCCTCCCCCCTCCCTAGATTCATTCAGCATGTGTGTAGGAAGAGGCCTGTATCAAATGCACGTGGTACATGATAATGTGTATCAAGGCCGAGTTACATGTGATGAAAGTCTCTTATACCACTGGATCTGCTGAGATCCGTCGAAAATGATTGTGAAACACTGATCAACTCTGTGCCATTTATGCATCTTACCCCAGTAAAAACAAATCTAATAGAGCAGCATCTCGTTTAGCATACAAAGGGTTAATTCATTGAAGCACACATGGAAGGCAAGTGGTTCTGATAATCGTTATTATCTTTGCTTAAGAGACGCAGTATGGTCCATGGTCGCTCGATCAGTAAGTTGATAACGATATCTGAAATGTTTGTTCGGCTCTTATTGTGCCATCTGTCAAATGAGTGTCTAAACACCCTGATTTTGATTACTTATAAACAAATTAAACCTTTTTGATCTACTCTTGGAATGTGTAACCCTTTGTTTGCTAGACCAATCGTGCTCTAAAGGATTGGTGTATATTACTTGAGCAAAAGTGCATCAATAACACAATAAGAGTTATACAGAACAAATAAATTAAAATATGAATGAATCTCCATGGATCACCTCGCATCCAGCATCTGACCACTCAAACTTTTGTAAGAATTTAGCAAGTTAAATGATTATTTTGCAAATTTGCATTAATTAGCATGCATGTAAACAAAAGAAATAGTTCTTTTCAAAATCAAATGTTGTAGACGGCCTACACTGCAAATACAGGATGCATATATTGCTGCAAAAATTTGACACAAAAGGCATTCTTACAAACTTTATATATTAACTCTTAGCCTGCCCCAATGAATAAAGTCCAGTGCCGCGCCGCTAATTCTCATTGTGCCTGCCCCAAATCCGCCCTGTGCCAAGTTTATTTTGAAGCCTATTCAGTTGTGCTTTATGTTCTGTGTTGGCATTTTTGAACCATTAAATTTTAAAACCTATACACTATCAAAGAAAAACATGTACATGAAAGTTGTGGGAAATGTTATTAGCTTTATCATGATACCACAAATGTACGGCAAAGTTATTTCTTTATCTATTTCAAACTAATAATAAACGTTAAGTTGCACATGATCAAGGCACAAGATCAGGATCGATGAAGCAAGTCCGTTTCTTGCAAGGGGGAGGCACATTTATGATACGATATCAAATTAATGCTAAATTACTTGAGAAAAGCCAAGCTGAAAGGTGTAAACAAACACACGTGACCGAAAGCCGATTTAACTGGTGCATGCGATGCGATGAACAATAGCGTGTGTGAAGCATTCAGTACATGCATGTGCAATAAGCATGAAAAATAACTGCTATTACGAATGCGAGCGTGCGCGCGCATGGCAGCGAAGCAGTAGCTCACTAGCATGTACAAAGCAGCCTAAGGATAGCGCGCTAGTGTGTATAAATCACCATAACAATAAGGTGCTTGCAGGGCTATATAATGACTACTTATCATAATTCATAAAGGAGATAAAAAATTGGGAATTCTGAGTTGACAAGGTGGACGCATTGTGGCTTCTTCTATGACAAACACAACTAAGTAAAGGTTGGTCCCAAATAGAAAGAGATGAAACTTGATAAAGTTATGCATCAAAGTTGCAATCATTACAGAGATTTATTGAATGATTTGATAGAAATCCACAAAGAGGATATATCGAAGGTAAAATGAAGTAGGCCTACTGTACATCTATTAAAGTTCTCTAACTGTTAAAACTTCTGATAAAATCACACCAAATGATGATTGGGATATTCTTTACAAAGCAATATGCAAAATCATGAGACAGGTATGTACACTGCGATATCACCATATAAGAAAACAGAAATATAGGTAATGACTAAATACTATTTGTATGTAAATACCGTCTACATGTACATCCATTTAATATACATGGACAATTTGAGCAAGAAGACATATTGAGTAATGAAATACATGGTTACTCAAAGCGATAAGTATATAGAGGTAATGCTACACAATATCAAGGATGAACCAACATCTACAAAAGTATACCAGATACATGTAATATCATTCCAAGAAGCTCAATAGAATACCAAAGAGTGACGTCATATATGAGCATGTTGTCAAGGCAACTGGCTCTAAACTATGTGGGTAGAGCAAGCAGCCGTGATCACAGAGGGGACTCTCATTAAAGGGGGTATACTGTACTGGGAAGACAAAAAGTCTTCAAAAGGTGATTACAGTATATGACCTTTAAGAGTGTCTGAGACTAGCCCCTTAGACCAGTAAATCTCTCTCTTGAGGGAGGTTGTTAAGAATTAACCAGAGACCTAAATAATGATGGGTGTGAGACACGACTTTGGTAACGGTACTCTAATGCACTCTAGTGAGCTAGGGGATCTTCTTAACCAATCAAGTACCAGACAATATACTGCCCTATAGGGCATGCAGGAGACAGTAGCATGTGATGAGTTAAATCACAGCCGGATCTTCCTTTCTAGTTCCAGCACGAAGCCTGATGTCGCTCACAATACGCTCAGCTTCTCGCTGCCCAGAGAGCATTGCACCATGGGTAGTGGAGTAGAATGTGCGATGGGTCGCTTCCCCGGCGAAACAGATCTTCAAAGATGAAATGGGATTATTGATTAAAGAGTTTTTCTTCCTTAGAAACTTGGTATTTCATTTACACATTACCACTTTTCCAGTAGGAACATTTGAAAACCTTATATTTAACAGATAACAGAATTACCTGGCAAAACAAATCTACAAAGATGACACAATTATATATCAATTATATGATACAATTACAAGTATTTTTTCCTCACAAATTTCATCACTTTGTTTCCTCCTTTCCAGTAAAATAATTCTCAAGCACAGTAGATGTGAAAATCACACATTGCTTTCCCCCACGAAACATGATATTAACTGGAATTCTGATTGCATATGTTCTTTTGTCCCCTTATCGATTATGTGCTATGTTCACCAGTTTGCATGTCCCATAATTTAAATGCAACATAGGCCCATCAATTACAATGAAGAATGTAGTTTATTCAATCCTTTAATCCTATCTTTTGCACAGTCTGCATTCACACATTATCATGTATGAAAGGGCCAGCATGTCCCAAGTCCATTTCAATAAGCATCGAGTGCAAAGAAAAGTTGATAAAACTTGGCAAACTTGATTTACTTAGCACATAAACAGTTAATACATATAGATAAAATAAACAAATTAATTCTCTTTCTTAAAAAAATATTTCTTATGCCCATCTTTTCAGTAGATGGGAAATGGGAATATTTGTACAATCAAATATTATACTCCCATTTTGATACTGGCAGTGTACAACATAGAAAAAAATGGTACATTGCTTACACGTACATGTAGATACAATATATACCAAACAAGTTGAGCCATTGCAGAGAACACACTGATAAAGAAATTCCATACAAAAAAACAGGCGGATGCAAAAAGTGCAGGCTGGCATAATCAAATGACTAGGGTTAACTGGATTGACCTATGTCAAGGGCAATAACTATGCTCACCCTACAATCCTATTTTACAAAAAGACAACACTAGAGATCGCTGTAAGCTTGTAAATAGCACTGCAGGTTGTTGTTTTTCTTCAGAAAAAAAAGTGTAGCTAGGGGGAAAAAGTACATTGAATATCACAGTGATGTTTTATTAACATTATGAAGTATCATTTTAAGTTTAATAAGAAATTAGATATAAATTGGCAAGATCTAATCAGAATGTTATGTAACTCTTACTGGTTGTCACACATTCACCCACATACCCTCCCCTAATTGAAAGCACCATATACCTTTCCATAAGCCATTTTTTTTCTCTCTCTCTTTAAATCAAACTTAGATAATACCAAATTTCTAAAAGGGGTTATAAAACATTCATTATCATGACCAAAGTGCACCTTCCCTTGCCATGGTATGAAACTAATTTATGAATCCAAGGGAGCCACATTCTTCTGGGCAGCTATATAGTTCTACAAAATAAACACACCCTACCTTGGCCTTTTCAAAACAAACTTTTTAGAGCAAACTGTCACATTTGTTGGAGCTTTGCCAAACTGAATACAATGATGCTATTAAAATTATGTCAACACACTGTATTTTGGGGGGCTTGAATTGACCAGTTTAAATGTCACTTCAGATATCATCAAACTTTTTTTAGGGTTACACGATTTGCTTGTAATACTACTTTCCTTTACACCAGTCAGTCTCCTTTTGTCTGCTTTACTGGCAATAAACTATGGTCTATTTGAAAGAGCTGCAAAACAACTATTGTTCACATTTCTTCATCAATTTTTTCCTGCAGAACTGTTTTTATAGTCCAAGAGAAAAAATGATCCAGGTGTTCAAGGTTTTCTTTCATAATTACAACCTTTACATCACAGAATATATGGATTTTCCTTCCAATACTTTTACAATAAAATGAAAGGAGGAGCTTCAATGATTGAAAATATAGTAACGTAATATAAATCAAAATACAAATGAAAAATGTCATGAAAAGATTTCAAAATAATTAAGTCATTTCTAGGCCTACTGTTGTAAAAGAAGGGTGGGAATTGGGATCAAAATACACAGGGGGGATAGTCTGCCCCCCCCCCCCCCATTTTAAAATCTACTTCTTTCTACATGTACTTTTCAATACGGGGTTCAGTAGTCACTGTAAACATTTACCAGTGATCCAATCTGACCTTTTCCCTTTAAATTAAAGAGAAAATTGCATAGGTGTTCAGGGCGATTTATCTCCGGCAGTACTAAATAGAGCCCCCAAGAATAAAAAAAAAGATAATTTTTTCCTCAAAGGGTTAGAGTGCATGCTGTGGGTCTATGTCATGGTATCACACTTGATACAGAGCCTCCACAAATATGTCATTTGTCTTTTCCCTCTTAACCTAACCAATTCTGATTTACCATTTTTCATAGAAGCTCAAGCAATAGACCATGATAGGACTTACGATGGGTTGGTTGGGTCCCTTGCTCGACGGAATGCACACAGGCTCAGCGAAGGAGTCAATATCAGCCCCCTCAGACCCGGCCGCCACATAGGAGTACGACCCCCGGACGTACGGGTTGCTGAACCACTGCGACTTCTCAACCCTCACAGGGAGTGGAATGTTGGGGTTGCTTAGGAACTGACGCAGAACATCTTTAAAAGTAAAAGACATTTTATCAAATCTTATTAATTCATGTCACTCATATACACATGTTTGTGATGCAAGGGATGAAGTGATACCATAATTAAAACTTGGATAAAGTCTATTGTACTTGCATTAACCATTTGCATGCTGAATAAACTGTTGCTCTGTGGGATTTGTGTGTATTACTTGTGAAAAAAAGGTCACATCTGGCACAAAAAGAGTTAATCACAGAACACAGAGACCTATCACATCATATAGAGTCAACTGATTAGATATTAATTAATGACAATACTTCTGGCAGCAGAATTACAATGTCCATGCTAAAAACAGAACTACATACATGCCTGTACATACACGTGCAGACATTTAACCTGCTGTCACGACCACCCGTCTACAAAAAACACATTTGTTGTAATTTCCTTTGAATAATACTTCCCATCGAAATCTGTACAGAAAGGCTACCTGCTTCATTTAAGACTGCATTGCTTGTCTCTCTTGGCCAGTCTATCTTAACAGGTTTCACTGGACTAGTACTAGTAGTTTAACCCATTCTTTACTGAGCCCATGTATTTGTGGGCTGACTTTTAACTCCTCAGATACGTAAGCAGCGCGACACCTCCTTAATCTGGTGTACAGACAATACACGACAGCTAGGCCATGAATAAACTTCAAATTCTTTATCAAGTTTGCCATAAGCCACAACCCTTTGATTAAGTCTGCAATGCCATGACAAATTTTTACATCTTTCTTGGATCAAGGTTCACAAAGTCAGAAAATCTAACTGTGAGTAATGGGAACAGAAAATAATAAAATATAGAAGACAAGGTGATTCTACAGGAAGATGGACTTTCCCTTTAAGGAAAAAATGAAACGAAGAAGACAGAGTAATTCTACAAGAAGAAAGGTAGAAGCATCCATCATGACTCACCTGTTAGTGTCTTCCCAATGACCTCCCTGTCCAGGGTCTCCATATGCTCAGCGGCCTTCCCACAAATCCATGCGATCAGCAGACGAGGGTTATTCTGGACACGGGTGATGCTGGCAATGTATTTGTACCACTCTTTCTGTACAACGACAGCAAAGAAATCAGACAGGAACATTAAATATTTACATAATTGTACAAATAAAATTACAAAATGAACATCTTTCAGGGGAACAAATTACCGGTATACAAATGTTTGCAGGGCCTACTTTTCACCTAACCTATTGTTTAGGGTTAGATTTTCTGGCTTTGTGAACCCTGGCCTAGTTAGGATGTCAAAACCTTGGCATGGAACTGCAGTAACCACAGGGGTGTGGCTTAAATGTGTCCTAGCTAATAATTTTTTTTTTTTCAAATTCGGTTGCATATTGCCCATGCAGCAGATTGCATGGGAGTCGCACTGCTCAGTACCGGTATATGAGTAAAAAAAAAAAGCCAGCCAGCAAATATACGGACTTGATTAAGAATGGGTTAAGACTAATGTCATGAAATCAACAAACTTCACCAAGAGTAATAGATGAGAAAGATAACACTGACAGGGACTCTTTTTTGTCCATGTGGGAAATTTGGGGCATTTTGAGGACTGAACTGCACTGAAACCCCATTTAAGTTTTTTACAACCATTTATGTTCATGTACAAAAATTGATTCTTGTTTCATGGTGTTTGGTTTACTGAATGATGTATGTGGAAAAGTGCATGGAGTGGACATGCATATTAATCACAATAAGCCAACATATAAGCTACATGTAGGAGTGACTGTGTTTTTTATAGACTCCAGCAGACGTCTTTATATGGTTCATATGTTAAAAGCATATGTATGAACATGAACAAATTATATCTCACTTTAAAATATCCATGCTAACAGTATCAGAAAATCTCGTGAATTGAGGGGGCCATAACTCGCTGCTCCACCTTGATATGGTTCTTAATGTCTGTTATTAAATGAAATATGGGGATTCATCTACATAATTTCAACATGCCTCCCCCCCCCCCCCCCCATTTCTTCTATCAACCAATGTATCCTCGTAATTTAGAGGCTGTATGTTACAGCGTTGCACTGACACTGAACTGTACACATGTATACCTTACAAATTGTTGTGCCTTAAGGTTTTGTTTTGCTAAAAAAGAGCATTGCGATTCCTTATCAATTATCTGTGGACAATGAAAATGAAAGATACTGCAATCCCACAAAAAAGTCCCACACAAAAAAAAATCCTAGCTGTCATTGATATTGCAGGTGACCTTTTTTCACTTTTTAAATACTAGAGCTTCATACAATTAAGATATGTTTTGCTTCCTCATTGATGTGCTCTTAATGCTCGACGGCTGGTAACAATTTCATAGGCAAAAAGGTTTTTTCTTTATTTCACCTTGTGGGTATCATACACTGCACACATGCATTACAAACTCTAGGGAGTCATAACATTTTAACCTTTCTCTCCAATTTTCCCACAAAAATTGGTAATGCCATGACAAGGCAACAGGAAAAGCTGATCGACATTGACATGTACATGTACCACAGGACTGTCTGAAAAACCTGACAATAAATCTTCATTGTAGTATGTGACTTGCACTGAAGCAACTTTGTGTCATTGAATGCCAACAGGGGGGGGGGGGGGGGGGGGGGGTATAAAAACAACTCTCAATGCCAAAAACATGTTGACAGTTTATTCACCCTTGGTGAACTTCCCAAGGATACAGTAGAGCAAGGCAGCCTACTGTAGTCATGATAAACCCCTGGATGTTTTTCCCTGGTTCCATGCCATGAACAGTGAAACGGCCATGAACTCATTCAAGCAATACATTACCCTTGGTAGCCCCAAAGCTTGTTTTTATGTCCGAGGTTTGTGGACATGCCAATAACATTCATTTCAGAGACTTTTTCCAATTTCTAGCAATGAGATAGCTATATATGCCCTCAATTCTTTCTTTGCCAGCTAAACTGCCAATAAGGAGAATGTACTCACCTCTTTGAAGGAGTTCTTCATGATGTCACTGGCATTCATGTTCCACAGGAGGTAGATACCACCCCAATTCTCTCCCCAGAATGGCTCCTCATACTCCAGCCAGATCTTGGCCGCCGTGCCAAACCCCATTCGACCAATCAGTTTCGTCTTCTCGGCGGGGAGGGGTGGGGAGAACATGGTGGAGGCGTGCTCCTTGAGGTAACCAAGGGAGGTTGTCACGACGACATAGTCTGCTTTGTACTCCTTCCCATCCTCGCATGTGATGTGCACCGGCTTTGGATCTTGATGCCCTCCTGCAGAGGTTAACAAATAGTTCAGAAGACTTCCCAAATTTCATATTTTATTTAAATATGTTGGCTCTCTTTTTGGTATGATAGTTTAAATAATACAAAAAATATCCCCAATAAATAAAAACAAACATGAAAATAAAATTAATGGATATTGAAAGTACATATACTTAGGTGTACCTTCTCAAATATATGATATTTAGAGCTTTTATGAACCACCCGATGCTCGTAAATTGATCAATACAGTTAAAAAGACTCCAGTGATTGAAACAAAAACATGAAACATGATGGAAAAGGTAGAATGAAAAGTACTGGCCCTTGCACTTTTACAAATATGATTTTAAGTTCCATGCACAACTTAATACTCCTGAATTGATTTAACATTATGATACTGGATCCCAATTTTCATACATGAAATGGAAGCCTCTATTTATGCTAATGGTGCTGCAGTTCTTTTGTAAAATTCCTGTGTATCATATGCCAAACATGTAAGAATAGACCATTTTTTATGTTTGACCTACAGTGTGTCAATGAAAGTTAGCTCTGTGGGATTTGTGTATATTTCTTGTGCACAAGTATGCAAGTTTTGTGCATATCTCTGAAACAACATTTCAAATCAAATAATGGTACATGTACAGTCCTGTAACCCCAGAGCTTGTCTGATGTTTGTCCAAATAGCAAGAACCAATAGATTCAGATCGAGAGCATATTCCATCCATTGAAAATTAATCGCTACATCATGTCCATGAACAGGTGACTGTAATAATGCAATATACATTGACATAGGGGGAAATAAGTTTCTATCAATTTGATGGCATTATGAAGGCAGCTTAATGGCCCTAGAAAATATGCAGAGTATAAAAGTATGTGTATGCTTAATTGCTTTTCCATTACAGTACTTATTACATGTTGATTTACATGTACACAATTCATCAAATACAATTTTGTATTAACCCCACAATGATTGTCTTCAACATGAAATAAATGATAAATGTGGATAGATATCAATTGGTACAAAAAAGTATGAAGTACATGTAATTCAGCCAAAGTCCTACTTAATAATTATTATAGGGAAAGTTAGACCGAAAGTTGAATTGGTTTAAATATAGCAGAAAAACTAAAGGAACATACAGTACTGCACTAGTGAGGATTTGATAAAAAAAAACTGTCAAATGATACAAAGTTATGACTTTTTAAAGTTTTAATTTTGTGACATCACTTGCAAGTTGCTCTTCTATTTTGTGCGCTGTATGATGACATAAATTACTCTTTTTTTACTTTTGATGAAGGAATAAATCCCTTTCATAGGGGCATGTGTGTAAAAACATGTGTGTCTAATGAAATATCAAATGCACTGGTAAAATAAAATGGTTATGTATCCTTCTGAAAAATGGGACATTAAAAAAAATAGCATGCGACAGACACATATATATAAAGCAACTTTCACTACAGCTCAAAGGAATTGGCATGGGTAAAGGGAAAGGGAAGAAAAGGAAGCCGCAGTTTTCAACTGCAGTATATTTTGTCCAGTTCAACATGAAACATGATGCTTTTTAGGCTAAAGCATTGTGCTTCATGCTGAACTGGACAAAATATAACACGGTTCAAAACTACGGCTCCTTCCCTTTCTCCCCTTTCCCTTTACCCGTGCCAATTCCTTTGAGCTGGAGTGTACATGTGACCTCACAAAATTAAAACCTGAATAAATCATAACTTTCTCATCATTTGTCAGATTCTTTCATGTTTCTGCTTTTATCAAAACCAACTTAACCTAACGGTTGACAAATAAAATACACACACATTATTGATGAGAATTTGTTTGTACATTCATGTTTACGAGATACATGTAGCATTATCTAAAGGCCATTTTATACACTACACTGTACAATATGTGCAGCATGGGTAATAAAAAAAAGTGTCCAATAGACATTTTAAGTGCATTAATCAAGAAACATTCACTTTAAAAAGACAACCGATTCACTGGTACTACTCTGTACCATCCTATTTTTAGGCATGATATTCTACTTTTCTAGCTCTGAAATGAATTCCTTGAAGAGCATCTGACACAGCAATACAACCAAAGGAATACAATTCCTTCTCTGTATTCACTAGCAGTTAAATTGCCTGCACTTTTCCACAGAATACAAAATAGATATGTTTGCAGGCAAATGTTATTCTTTTTGTTTGAGTTATATGTGAATACCATCATGCCTTTAGAAAATTTGAGCCTGACATTTTTCTAAGATGAACTTCTGGATCTGATTTATTATGAATTTAGTACAAAATGTTCATGATGCAATTATGTTCTGATTAATTTCTTAATAAACTCACATGCTTTACAATTCAAATTGATGCAGGGGTGTATTACTAAATTACCTTTTGACTATAACCATACATTCTACATTCAAATGAAATATCTATCACTTTTCATGTTCTTCTACTATGTACCTTCATTCTGACGCCAGTTGATCTCTCTCACTGGTGTGTTGTAGACCACTGTGCCGGGGGCCAAGTTCTTCAGGAACGTGCCCACAAACTCCCGGTAGCCGCCCACGATCTGGACGTTCCCGAGCAGCTCCTTGTACTCGCCAAAGTCCCTCAGCATCAAGTCATCCAGGTGGTTACAGGCGCTGTAGCAGCACTCGTTGAGCGTCAGATTACGGAAGATATTAGCCTTCACCTGCTTGTCTAGCGGGCTGCCCGTGGAGCGCTGGTGGTACCGCTCAAAGCTTCCTCGCATGTACGCCCCAACCGTCTTCTTGCCGCAGGTGCGTCGTTCATCCGCGTAAGCCCTGGCCTGCGTCCGGAGGAGGACCTCATCATAGAATTTTCCAACTTCAGCAATGAAGCTCGCCGGGACACGCTTGCCGTCGCTCTTGTGCATGCTGAAGGTGTTGGATGGGTTGCGCGTGGTGACAACCTTCAGCTTGTGCTGCTTGGCTCGGTGGTACACTGCGTTGCCATCACAACCATGGATGAACTGGGCTCCGCCCTCCACCAAGCCACCAGCTGGTAGGGAATGTGACAGAGAGCAGAAATGCAGACTGGCTTAAATAGGCATATCAACATCATATACATACCTACAGTATCATGCATGTACATAATGCACAATGTGTTTAAATACTCTGGGTTACTCTGGGTTTTAACCGTGGTATATTTTGTCTAGTTCGATCAGCATGAAACATGATGTTTTCCAGGCTTAAGTATCATGTTTCATGTTGAACTGGAAAAAATATACCACGGTTTAAAACTGCGGCTCCTTCCCTATCTTCCCTTTCCCTTTGCCCGTGCCAATTCTTTTGAGCTGTTGTGTACATGTAAATAGAATCTACTCTGATATTTCTGATCTTATTATTCTTGATCTTACTCTTAGTACATTTAGAAATCTTTGACCATTTCTAAATAAAGATTTTCTCATTAATATTTACCGAATGACATGGTGACAGCACGGCCGCCGGGTCTTCCCATGGCTTCCAACACAGTGACTTGAATATCGAGATCGCCTTCATCTTTACTACGGAGCGACAACGCCTCTGCAACACTCAACCCCGCCAGTCCCGCCCCGATGACGCAGACGCGAATCGGTGGTGAACTACGTGTGCGTGTATTGTCGATAATACTGTCGCTTTCACTTCGTAGCTGCCTGCCGTCTGCGGCCGCAGGAACAGACAGCTTGCTCCTGGGTATCCTTTCCAATTCTTCCATTTCTATCCTAAGCTAAATATCACTGTGGTATCCTGAAGTTCCTCATAAGTGCTACTTTGTTTGCCGTTTTTTCAGATTACTGCAAAGAGCAGCGCTAAATGAGTATAATGAATAAGCAAAACGATACGCGTGACGCGCTGACACCTTACAGTAGATGCATAGGTCGATGTTGCTGCGCTTCGCAATTTTGCAGCGATTCTGCTTTGTTTACGATTTCGCTCCCAGCTGCAGGAAGTTGCGCAATGTTCCGGGAACCAGTCAGCCGTGCGCTTGCGCGGTGCCATTCTGTGAGCGGCACTCGCGCGACCAGTGGATACTGTGTCGTCTGATTAAATCATGGCACTGTATATAAAATGTAATCAGTCACGTCCTTGCTTCATACTTCCTTTGTTCAGGAGATCATTTCCTGTTAATGACCGGTTCATTTGTATTCAATGAAGCCGAAAAGTGTAATTCTGAAAAGGTAATTTATCTAGGCATAGTTCAGAATAAAGCCGCTTTGAACGCTAGTCTCTGCAGTTTAGAGCGGTCGAGGTGGGGGTGAATGGAGGGGGTTAGTTATACCCCTCATTATATACCCCCCCCCCTCCCCCCAGACGTTGCCATACAGTTCTGTGCGAGTTCGTAGGAAACTTGGAATTACATTTTAATATTTTGATACAAACCCTTTTGGTAAGGGGGAGGGGTGACTTTGTGTATAGGGGCGGGGCCGGATCGTCAACACGTAATGTAGGTGAACTTAATTACGAGAAGGGTGTTAAAACCTATTTTGGGTGTTGCTAATATTCATAAGATAACCGCACGACAGTGCCTCTATGAACATGCTGGACCATGACTAGAGAAAACACAATAGACCATATTCGTTATGTACTTTGATCAGTTTTATGCATGTCGTTAATCAATGTTACTAATCGATAATCGCAAAGCTTGTCTGAGGTTGGCTGCAGCAACAAATGATACATCCAATGTGCGTTCCACCGATTGAAACTGCATCGCGAAATACAGATGAATTATGTAATAATGTGTTACCATGCAATTGCCTATTGGGAAAAGTTGTGAGTATATTACGAAGAGGGTCTATTATCCTTCACTTAGGATAGGAAGAGATACTGTTTGTGTGACTATATTGGTGGCGCTCTTCAATATTCCACCCGTGAATACCGTCAGTGGAAGCATTTCGTGAGACATTTAAATTAAGGTATGGTTATCGCAAAAGCAGAAGAGAGAAACATATCAGTGCGGGTCTGACGAAAATCAGTCAAAAGAATTTATGTTCTTTTGAAATGTCAATTTGTGACATCATATGCGAGGTGCTCTCCCATATGCTGTGTGCTGTATAATTCCATTAACCGCTCTTTGTCTGTTTTGATGAAGGATTTTCCCCATAAAAGTATGTGTGTAAAAACGTGATTCTAATGATGTGTCAAATGAACAAGTAAAGTGCTGCATATCCTTTTGAGAAAATTGACATTTAAAAAAAAAGTGTACATAACACATTGGGATAACACTTCGCACGTTATGTCACAAAATCACAAATGTAATAAGTCATAACTTTCTTATTTTTTGACTGATTTCATCAAACCTTCACTAATATGTTTCTTTCTCGTGTCTCATTTTACTGAAACCAACTGAATTTCAGAATGGACTATATCCCTTTATGACAATAGTTAAGAGAAAGATGAACGTCCTGATTTAACTTGCATCAGTTTTAGTAAGCATGATGGTTGAAAATGTGTACGTGACAGAAGTGCTGTCAGATCAGTACTTTATCACCATCACTATAGTTACAAGGTGGGATCCATAAAGTGGTGCCGTTTGTTTGGGAGTGGGTGGTCAGTGAAAAAGAAAGAGATGCATGGAAAGATGAGATAGGGCATGATGCCAACTGGTATAAATATGCGAGGGAAAGAGAGAAGTGGAGAGACCATGCTGAGGCCTTCATCCAGCAGTCAAAGAAGAATGTGCGATGCGTGTCCGTGGAAACTTATTAGGTGGTATGTCGTAAACCGACAGATCACCTTCTAATTTCGTTAAAAAAAAAAAATTCGTCTTATTTTTATTCCATGCCCGGCCATATTCCATAATAATTTCCACCATGCGGTATTCTCAGATTAAAATAAATTTTGAAAACAGATTTGGCGTAAATTGGTCATCAGGAATTGCATGCTGTCAGAGTGTATGCTTTACTCAATGGAAGCTACTTAACCCTATATAGCCCGGGCTATTTTGAAATTGCATAGCCCGGGGGAAGAGGGGGGGGGGGGGGGACAGCCCCCCCCCCCCCGCTCCCTAAGATCTCGGCCGTTGATCACGCGATCGCGACGAAAATTGACACGTACGTCACCCATGACGTAATCTCCACAATTAAATTGTTAATTGCACCAAAATTATTCAAATTTATTTTTAATTAATTAATTATGCTAATTATTGATTCTGTTCTCTTTGTCGTCAGTTCTTTCCCATGGCTACCCCCCCCCTCTCCCCCCCCCCCCCCTCTGTCTCTCTCTCTCTCTCCCTCCCTCTCTTTCTCTCTCTCTCTCTCTCTCTCTCTCCCCCTGCTTATCACTTATCTGCCCAATCATCAATATCATCAACAGTAGGCCAAGGCCTAGTTATTGTTATTGATGTCCAACAATATCGACGGTCGGACCACATGACACTTTCGGGTTATAGTCTGCAAAATGTTTACGCAATAAAGCTTAATTACCTTAGTTATTAGATCGGAGTAACGGTGAGGGCAAACGGTGGAATATATAAACGAATTGAAAGCACAATTTAAACAAGTAAAGTCTTTATACATCTGTCGTTGACCTTCTCGATTGACGGAGTTCGAATTACCCCGTTTATTTGATTTCGTCTAAATTGATTTGGAAATAGACACACATGTAACTCATCTGTTCCGTTGTTCTTTGTAATCTACTGTTATATCAGTTTCGGGTTTTTTTTAAATGTGATATGGCTTATTAGTAGGAGAAATGCTTGCAAAATCGATTTTATTTATCATACAATATTTTATTTGTATTAAGATCTATATGCAGTTATTGTGCTAATCCAAAATACAATGCCAACACTTATCATGTTGATATTCAGAGGAAGACAGTCGATAGTCAAACTTACAATGTCATTCGAAACCAAAGAGAATGCCCATCAACGCAAAGACGAAAGATGCACATGACTTCACAACAATACTTTAAAAACAGGTTGGATACGAAAGCTCATGCATACTGAAATAGAATCACGTGGTCCTAATTATCACCCATGGAAATATAAGTCACCTCAAGGAAATGATTCAAATGTCCAAATTAGATGTGGAGTTATGAGTCACCGAGAGCCATACTCTGCCAGCTTTGAAACACATCATTATATGTCATGTCGTACGATAAATCTGAAAGATTAATTATGTTATGTTTTTAGGGTAGTAGTTGTATGAGCTTTACTAGTGTGTATATATATGTTTACAGCGTGCATGATGTATTTATGATTTTAATCTACCTATCAACGTATCCACAGGGCAAGAAGAAGTATTATACTTGTGTCGGGTCAAAACAATTACGCAAACTCGAGAGAAAATTAATAACTATAGCTTCATTCATCTCACAAACAAAACATAAGTATGATCGGCAGATATGATCTTTATTTTCATGTTCCATTTTCAGAAAGTGTCCTATCGAATCCTGCACTAAGCTAATTAATGCACTAATCCCCCCACACGCACGACGATGGTGGACAAAACCTACACATAAGCTGAAAAGTGCTGAGGCGACAGCGAACGCCTATATGGCCGGATATACATACGCCCTATATACGGTACAATCTAATATTTTGCCAAGAATACTTATGACGTATGGTTACTATATGACAAGAAATCTTCTCAGGATTACCATACCCATGCAGGGAATAAAGATACATTGATGAATATCTTTCTAGTGGGAACACGTACGTATTCATCAGATTTTTCCGTGCTTTCTTACACTTTCTTACACTCGATCAGTACACACATGTCCTGTCGAGCAGGATTTTGTCCGGCAAAATGATGTGTCAAATTTGCATTTATGTGCCAGATACTACTCTACATTTATCATGTCTATGGATTTTGTATGTTACTGGTTCCAAAATAACGGGTCGGTCCGAACTCTAAGTCGACTGGATAATGTCGTATTCTTCATAGGAAACTACTGCCGTGTACAACTCAAAGAGTACGACCAGGGGAGCCAAGAGGACCGCGATGACCGGGTACACATGGCTCGAGAACAACGAATCCTTGACCGGCCAGTGGTACATCCTGCTGTCGAGTAGCCACTGGGCAGCACCGAGAACCCCGCTGTACATTAGGCACGCCAATGTCCACTTCACGTGGGACGCCCTCTCCAAGTCCTGTCGACGGACAAACTGTAGAAACATCATCAAGAGCCACGCGCGCATGCTATCGTACAGTGAGATAACGATCGCGAGCCAAGCAAAGACGTCACCTTTCGCATCTGTCGCGTATGCGAGTATGCCGATAGCTGAAACCAGACGCGAGAAGTTAAATGTGAAGTTTCCAAAGAGGCAGATGAACAAGATGACGTCACCGCCTGGGATGCCTCGCAGAATTGTCGATGAGCATGAATCTAAGTTTGGTGTTGGAATTATACGGCGCCTTCCGACATATGGTAGATAAACGTAGAGAACAATTAGCGGAAAATGAAATATCATGTTTAAGCACCACTGGAGTAATACGGAGGTATCCATCTTGATTTTATCTTCTAATGAAACGAACAAAATCAAACCGACGTAGAGGCCGACAGTGAGGACGGTCGCGATGAGGAGTCTATTTTTGAAACAGCGAAGGCGACTTTTCTGAGACGATCTGTCATGATGAAGTAGCGGAATTATTTCGCTGGAGGTAACGGCCGTCTCATCCCCCTTCCGGTTGCGTATGATCTGTCTCAATCGCTGGGATAAAGTTTGTCTGGGCTTGTCAAGTCTGAAATAGTCGAATCCCGGTGGGCTGGCGGCTACCTGAAGATGGTGTTCTGGAATCATGGCACACCACACCATCCATAAAATGCCTGCACCGCAGACGGCACATTCTGTGAAGATGTGTGTTGCTGAAGATCCTGAAAGCAATCCACAGAAGTTAGATATACATTTGCTTAATCCTATACAGTATATACATCATGTTCAGAAAACAGTGTATTCTAATCTCAGCTTAGATTTCGATAATCATTCTGTTTAGCTAAACGTAACACCAATTAGGAATTAGAAGTGGATTTTTTTCTCGAAATCTGGAGTTATCATATGCCCGACGTACCTTCTGGATACCAATTATTAACGATCACTTTGACATAATGAGAGGTAGAAAAAAACTTCAGAACCACAATTGAGTATGTCATTGGTAGGCCTATGAATACATCAAGTACACTTACCACTGATCAGGAGGACGGTGCCGAAGGTACCAGTAATATTGCAAGGGTTCCATGGCATGAAAAAGGGATCTCCCAGAAGTTCGCCGATCGGGAGAATGAAGGCTACTGTAGCCATCCAGAGGCACGTCCCGAAGGAGAAAGTGATGGCGTAGTAGTGCAAGGTCCTGTCTAAAAACACGGCGTCGTGATACATGGCGGTTACGACCACCGCAACGGGGACGATGACGAGGAAGGAGAAGTCGAGAATTTCCTCCGAGATGAATAAAATGGTAATTGAGTCCTTGAAGAAGCAGCGAGCGGACACGACGAGTCTTAGGGGAGTTAGGATGATCCCTAACGCGCCGAAGATATAGAAGACACGGATGAGAGGCTTTGAGAACCACGGTGGTGGCCTGGCCACTCCGGGATGCTGTCCCCGTGGATGTACCGACCTTTGGAGAGAATTCATGAAGGCCTCATCAGGAGAAGAGCCCGAATATGATCTAACACTCGGCACTTCTATACAGACAGATTTGTCCCCAATGTTGGTTGGATGGGAGCTCGAAGACTGTTGCTCCAAAGAGAGAAATGGTCGATTTTGTGATGTGTCGATATTTGAAGGAGGAAGTGTAGTGGATGATGTTGAAGACCTGACACCGTGACGACGGTAATTCTCTTGTGAAAGGGAAAAGCATCCGTGTGACAATGAGAGGTCATCTTGCAAGTAAGGGTGATTGCCGTTTTCGTCCTCATCGACTTCGTCGTCGTCGTGTGATTGCCGATGACGCATTCCACCAGATGTGGCTTGTATGTGGCGAGAGATAAGATCTACAGAGGAGACCGGTAGTAGATGCGATTGTGATTGCGATGACGGCATTACCATGTTGCCATTCCACGAAGATCGATACGATGACATCACGACTCGCAAACAATGCTTGCAGCGTCGTGGCCAGAAGACCACTTGATCTCGATGTAGCCTCTCCTTGTTACAGACAAACCACATCAGACAACCCGCCATCGCAAGGACGCCGGCCGCGAGTCCGAAGTGGGCGACGCTCTCGTGATGTCGCGCTTCTTCTCTTGGAACCAAAGGAGGAAGAAGGGAGAGGCTAAGCAAAATGCTGAATACCAAACACATTAGTATTGGGCTCGTATGTCGGTGCATGCTCACTGGAAAACCTTTTCCGTCAGCCATCTTTTTATCACACCTTCCAACACTGACAAACGCACATCTCGACTTGACCTATATACCGAGTCGACAACCTACCGTTTGAATATAGCCACGAGCTTGTTACGTTTTTACTTTTTAATCAGTGTTTAATGATATAAAATTAGCTTTTTAGTCACAATGATATAGATTACGAGTTTTGACATGTTATTAACATGATATGATGTATTATGAAGGTCTAGTGACATTTAATGTAACACGATTGATTGATCTGTGGTACTTTATCAAATACCGTACTTTCAGTTTTAATATGAGAAATGAAAGTCGCATTAAGCTTCGCTTATGTCCCATGCTACCCTCAGCTATATTTGAAGGCTTCAAGTACAAAATGCAGTAATTATCACGCAGAAGTTATGTCATGGTCCTATCAAAACAATTCCGGGATACGAACGGAAAATCATTTCTATAAACACTGAACAAAATGAGAAAAACGTACATACGACACTAGAAGAGAGGCAAGATGAATGAATGGTGAATTAAAGAAAAGAATGAAAGATGTCTTAACTATTACTTCCCATTTTGTCTTGTTTGATATCTGGTGAGTCCTTTCATATGTAGGCCTACTTACATGTATGTAATGAAAACATAAACAAATGAATAAAAACACCGGAGAAGATAAATATTTCGGCATTTTTGTTTGTCATCGCAACCTCATATATTTTTTTTTTATTATACATGTTAATAAAAATAAAACTGATGAGAAAATGGTCAACGTCTTTTATGAAGTATGAAATAGATTATAAATAACCGTCGAGTGAATGAACGAAACTGATAACTTGGGTAAAGGTGAAATGAATCAATCAACGGGGATGTCACTCTACATGCTTGACTTAGGATGGCTCATAATAGGCATACACACGCACACACACACACAAACACACACGCACACACACACATTTGCACAAACATATACACATACTCTCTATGTACCATATGTCTCTTCTCTGCAATCAAGGACATAGATAAGAATGGATAACATGAAATGCATGCAAGACTTCGGAAAAATACACCAAATCTCTCTACCAACAGAGCTGCATTTCTTCACATAAACATACCCATAGCTATCATTTGTTTTGTTTGTATTATACATCATAATAACTGGAATGGACAACATTGCTGATCATTTTATCAACTTGTTAAATTCTTTATTCAAATATAAATTAATACTGATTCAATATATCACTACCAATGTTGCACATAAACATTTCATTTGGTATAATCGAATCAACATGCACACTATAAATCTGGAGTCCAATTTGAAGGTTCTTTTAATGTTAAGAATGCAGATGCAGGGGGTAAATAAATAATTACAGCATTTGCATGATTAATGTTCATGGCGGTGGGCCCTTTGTCATACACACACAGTAAAATTAAGAAGTGTCTATAGACTCAAAATTAAAGTGTTATCTTTTTCACTCAACTGACAAGTACATATATTGTACATCTTCTACAATGACAGCAACACTTTATCATATTCACATTTCTTTTATAACATAAAGTGCTAGGTATTTTTTCTACCTATAGGTTAGTGTTTGAGATACGAACATAACCATACACCCAGTGCCATTTTACTGTCCCTGCTGCTGTTCAGTAAATATTCATTCAGTTGATTGATACAGCAGATTACAGCAACTGCTGTTATTTTTCCTTTGCAAAAGTCCATTCTATTGATAGATGATGATAGTTTCATGACCAATAACGAGTTCTTATCATTAGGCCTATGTACTGCAGCTTGCAATCACTAATTAACCAGGCAAAACTTTTTTTTTTAAATATACAAAACAGTGGTTTATAGCTACAATTACATTTTTACTGATCTTCGTACTGAAATTATTACAATTACTAATATACAAATCAATAATGATAATATGTGAAACCAACATCATTGCTCATTGGTGGTGCTGCTGATATACTTTGTGTATTGCAAATCATTATCATTTCAATTATACTTAACTGAAATAATCTGTCCAATAATGGGCTCATATAGATAATTATCTGTTATCATCAGGAAGTAATCTTTTTATCATTCCTTGCAAAATAAAGGTGATAAATTGGCTTAGTCCATACAGCTGTCAGTACAATTTGAGCATCAGATTATACATACATGTACTATACAATTTCTATGATTTATCCAATAACAGGCTCATATATATTTTTGATATTGATGATCAGCAAGAATATTTTCAAAGTGTGTAAACACAGTGATAACTTTACAAACCAATTGGAGATGCAACACATTAACAATGCATTCAAGCTTTGTATATGGTTATCCTTTAAAAAAATATTTGGATGAACAAACAAGTTAGCTCTCTCTAAATAAAAATAGTGAAATAAAATGTCATAAATATCTCACATGATTTGTTAAATCTTCCCCAAACTGTCATATTTTTGGCTTTACATTTTATGCTTTGATTTAAAGAATCGCATCATGTTTTTTTTTTTTATCTGTGCACATTTAATATATCCTAAGCAAGTGCTGTGTTTCATTAAGACTTTTATACATAAATCACTAAATATTCAGCATTACATTTTATTCATATCAAAAAGAGTTGCATAAGCTTTAATCTAGGCATGATGTAAATTCTATGGATTACTAGCAATATATTGTAAGCACAATGCTGCAGTCCTACAACAAAATAGAAGTACAGGAAAACATCACAACTATATGGTATTAAAGAACTACTGAAGACAAATTAAATTGAAATACTCTACAAACTGCTTTATAAATAGGTAAGCAAACTATATCAGTATGTAGATAGACATATCACACAAATAACTATTTTAAAAACTAAATGTCCAATGTCAGTTAAGCATCAAATTCACATCTGCGGAACACACACAGGGATCAGCACCATTGTGTGGCCGTCACATGTGAAAGAAATGATGAGATGAGATGAGAGACAGATATTTAACATATTCATGACTTCAAATAAATTTTCTCCAAACTATTCCTACAAACTCTAATGGCTGTAATTGCCAAGGGTTGAGATCTGTCTCCTTCATTCTCCTGTTCCATGAACTTCCATTCTATAGATAGAACTCTTTTATTTTCCCATCTGTTAAGTGAAAGAATCTGGAAGTTCTCAAAATGATGCATATCATTGGTATGATAATGATCTAAAATAAGGATAATGGCCTCATAAGTAAGCTTTGGAGTAAGAGATTGATTTTTGAAAATCAAACAAAGTCTCTTGGTCTAAGAGAGTACTGAGGTGTGACGTCATATAAGCACGTTGATTCTAAACTTGTTCTGAACTATGTGAGTAGAGCAAACGTCAGTGATCATAGCAGGGACTCTCACTGGGAGTGCCTCACACTTGCCTGCTAGACAAAGTCAAACAAGAACATGATCTCTCTCTCTCTTGAGGGATGTTGTTTAGAACCAGCAACCTGCATAACAATCTACCGGTATATGACAACACCACTTCAAAACTCCATTGGTTATTTCCAAGGTTGCAGAGGTCAACTTAAATTTCTTACATGGTAAATTACAAACTACTATGACTAGAAACAGTGAGTTGATACGGGTGGACGGTAAAAATGGTTATACAAAGTAATACCAAGCTGCTTTAGGTAAATCTTGCTGAGATTGAAAAAAAAAAACGATCACACCCAACTCATGGGGTGATTCTTCTTAACGAATAAAGCATTTTTATTTTATAAGAGAAGAAATTTCATATTACATGATTTCTTGGCACCAATAGCTATCTTAGACATTTAACAGAATTATACATGTCATAATCTCATAACAAAGAGTTGTCATTTGAATGGACTTTTCATTGTCAGGCTGAATACCCGTCTCACAAGAATGATTAAATTTAAGTCACTGTCATCTTCATTCATATTTCAGTTACACTAACAATAACAAAACAAGTTGGCACTGGAAAATTTCATACTTGGCTCATAGACAGTTCAACCATTTTTGCAGCGCATAAAATTGACATTAAGAACAAAATCTGTTTGTTGTATGATCATAAATAGAGTTGTATCTTTGTCATAACATCTTAGTTCAATGAATCTGAAAAGGCATAGAAGCAATTTTAAGTACTATTTAGCATATAAGTACTGGGCACAAACTTATATTTCTTGTACTGGAACTTACAAAAATAAAATATTACCAAAGTTATCCTAAATACCATCAAAACACAGTTTATTTGAATACAATTTACTTTCAGATGAAGATGACTCGCTGAAACAACTAAGATACATTAGCGAACTATTGACATTTCAATAGTCTGTATTGAAGAGACACTTTGTAAGTCGATTAGAGTTGCATGTACAACAATAGTGCCAGGCATACCTGATTCCAATGCAAAGGACTGCACCCTGACATTGACCAGGCAGCTGGTACTCGCCAGCGATGCACTGCCCTTTGTTACTTCCAAAATTTCTTATGAAAACAAATGGTTTGAGCATCTCTGCCAGAACACTGTTTATAACTAGAACTTCAATTTACATGAAATGAAGGCATAAATAGACACACAATTAAAATAATTAAAAATGTATATACACAAAACGATGAAGAGTGGTAAATGAAGCTTAAGCTGATAAAATGACCAGTTCTGTAAAGGCCCTAGCACTGACCTTAAAAAAAAGGGAAAAAAAAGGAGTGATTAAACTGGTACAGGATACATTACACACGAAATCAAATAACCATGGTAATAAAAAAAATCTATCCTTCAAAGGTAGTCTTCATTAGACAAAAAATAATAAAAAAGGATGTGCTAATAAGTGATTAGGAAAACTAGCCCAATAAGAACATCAGCTAGATGTGTCAACATCAGACCAATGTGGCAATCTATCCATTGATACTCAGACTTCTTGAGGCCACCCTACGCAACAGCATGCATCAGACAATGCACTGCATTATGTTACAGCAATAGCTGGAGGTGTAACAACTCAAGACATGGAAGAGTGAATTGAAATAGCACGATCTTTGCTTATTTCAGTCTAATGAAGATGTGATTTCAACATGGATTAATTTTCAAGATGACAAATCATCTTGCTGTTTTTTCAAGCCTTCTTTTATTATAGTCTCACCTATTGTCACTGACCCTATCATTAAGATACAATACCCGTGGCATTGACCTCGACTGAGGTACTGCAAAACAAGCAATTTTCATGTGACATTAATTTTCAACACAGAGAAAGCACAAATTAAATGTTACTGTATATTTAAATCCATTCTGCTATCTTTAGCAGGCTAGATGCACAAGTCTATAAGAGATTCTGAGTTACTAGTATCTTGGCATTCTACTTGTGCGCGTGTTGCATGCTGTGGCCCTGGCACAGCCATTTAATTTCTTGTGACCATGTTCAATGCTTATGATAATGCGTTCTTCCGGACTTTGTTGATGATTTTAATGCAGAGGACGGATGGACAAGTTCTTCTTGGGCATGAAAATAACATTCCACAAATATGTTGTAAGTGTGCTGTGCAGCAATAATTTACTCACACGAAGAGCACCGGTTTTACAGTATAAAGTAGTCTATCAAAATGGAATGGTTGATAACCCAAACTTACACAAACCCAATAGCATCAACACAGAGAGACATATATTGAACTCACACTCGTAGCGTGCATGTGAGCTAACATTCATTGAGGCGTCTGTACACAATGTGATGAACTACTACAAGTCCTGTAGGCAGTAGCGAGAATGTCTGGGCTATGTACATTATGATGCCAGGATATACACATTGCAACATATTTGTTTAGAATCAGGATCACAAATCGACTTCATACACGTGTGATAGGAGTTATATACCAGCGGAAAAAAAAATCACTTGGGAGTCCACTTCTACACCCTTTAAACTGTGTTCTTCATGAATATCGCCATGGTGAACGTAGAGTAAAATCCTAACCACATCTATACAAAGTGTACATAGTGTTACATGTATATGGAAATTCTACTAACAAGAATATCATGCTGATTGCATTGCTGATTCAGTAAGATTTGTTCTCATTAATTCATCATTGACATGTTTACTGTTTTCATGAACCAAAGTGTCAAATCATGACCCTCATCATATCTTCAGATAATCCATTAGCATCCTATACCATGTAGCTCACTGTTGTAATGTTAACAAATTGAAATATGAAATATCACTGTCCAATATCAGGCTGTGACCCTGGGCTAACAACCATATCCACCGCCCATATAAATGTATTTCCAATATAAAGTCATTGCATTAATGTTAACCAACAGAGTGGAACACCAAATGTCACTGTCAAAAATTGGGCTCACGAGGGCTCACTGCACGCCCACTATGACACACTGTAGCAGACATCAATCTCATTTGTCGACATGTAGACTCATGTGAGGTTCGCTACATTTATCTAGATGCATTCTCACCAGTCCGTTGCGGTGCATGTCCAGCAGAAGCCGGAACTCGTCGCTGAAATTGTGGACAGAGAGGTCTGGCTCCGTGTTGTCATAGTAGTGGTACTTTGTGGGTCGGAGGTTCAAGTCTCGGCTGAAGGGCCAGAAGCCGTAGAGGTGTGTCTCCTCGCACATGGAGAGGGCTAGGGTGACCAGGTACAAGCCTGAGAGAGAAGAAGAGAGATGTCAGATGGAAGACATTAGTTCTCTGGACATTAGTGACATTAGTTCTCTGGAGATGACTGTCACTACATACCTCCTGATTAGTAGGTTGATCGGTCTGCATACAGCGACTATGATAATGTGCAAGCCTCCTTAACAGGCAAGTCAAGCTGTAGTCTGTTTTACCAGACACACATTTTGAGACAGTGGTCTAACTACACTAGCACAAAAACCTGATAAGGGTACAAGTGCAAACAAATTCTGGATGTTATGGGACAACGATTCGTCTTATGCGATACGGAGAACCAAGTTTGTGTCTGCACGCTCACAGTGGCCATCCATCATAATGCAATAAGCATATTAGGTTTCAAGATTTAAGGTTTTGAGGAACTACAATCTAATTTTGCAATTCAAGTAGTCTCTATGTAACTTAAGGGAACAGTTAACATGTGGTTCGTTTATGTTCTCAGAGCACTATTTGGTAACATTTCATTTACCAGTCCCATTAATAATAAAAAGGCTTCGTTCCTGAATCAAAACAACAATCTGACTCATGGCAGACACTTTTCAATGAATAATATAATCTTGCAGTGCATTGTGGGATGACTGTCCTTATATGCAGTATGTAGAATGCACCATTTTTGTTATGAATGCAAATTTTGGCTACTGATAATCGTTTGTCTCGCAATGTAAGGTAAACGGAATCGAAAAGATCACGACGTTTCGTTGTGATCTTTTCAATTCCGTTTACCTTACATTGCGAGACAAACGATTATCACTAGCCATCTATCCGCAATGAGTAACATATTTAGCATTAATGCAAATTTTGTTCATGTTTTCCAAATAATATGTTACTCATGGTAACCGCAATCTTGTGCAAGGTTGTCCGAGTATCAACAAATAATAGATTCATCCATTGAAACTGAATCACGAAATACAGGTGAATGTAATAACGCGTCACCATCCAGTTAGGGGGAAAGTTGTGAATACATTATGAAAACGGCTTATTGGAGGGAAAGCCCCCTGTCGCATAAAATAGTGAAGGCGAATAACACATTGCCCCACCTGTGCTGATCCTCGTAGTGGTGAATCTGCTCCTCCAGTAGTCCTGGACCGCAGCGAAGTGCTCTGGGTTGCCGATGGCGAGCCGTAGCTTGGGGATGTCCTTGGAGTGGTGGACCAGCCTGGCCACCAGCAGGCTGTAGGAGAGGCCCGACCGTAAACCAAACAGCGGCATCCATAGGTGCCCGTGGAGCTCCTGTAGCTTCTGAATGAACTTCTGGCTGTCTGCGATGGTCTGCATGAAGTGGTATCTGACAGGTGCGGAAAGGGAAGTATAACTACAGGGTGAGGCAGAAAAAATGTTACACTTTCTTACATGCTCAGGTGTGGAAAGGGAAGTATAACTACAGGGTGTGTCAGAAAAAACGTTACACTTTCTTACATGCTCAGGTGTGGAAAGGGAAGTATGAATGACTACAGAGTGAGTCAGAAAAAAATGTTACACTTTCTTACATGCTCAGGTGGGGAAAGGAAAGCATAACTACAGGGTGAGTCAGAAAAAATGTTACTCTTTCTTACATGCTCAGGTGTGGAAAGGGAAGTATAACTACCGGGTGAGTCAGAAAAAATGATACAATTTCTTACATGCTCAGGTGTGGAAAGGGAAGTATGACTACAGGGTGAGTCAGAAAAAAATGTTACACTTTCTTACATGCTCAGGTGTGGAAAGGAAAGTATAACTACAGGGTGAGTCAGAAAAAATGCTGCACTTTCTTACATGCTCAGGTGTGGAAAGGGAAGTATGAATGACTACAGAGTGAGTCAGAAAAAAATGTTACACTTTCTTACATGCTCAGGTGTGGAAAGGAAAGTAGAACTAAAGGGTGAGTCAGAAAAAATGCTGCACTTTCTTACATGCTCAGGTGTGGAAAGGGAAGTATGACTACAGAGTGAGTCCGAAAAAAATGTTACACTTTCTTACATGCTCAGGTGTGGAAAGGGAAGTATAGCTACAGGGTGAGTCAGAAAAAATGTTACACTTTCTTACATGCTCAGGTGTGGAAAGGACAGTATAACTACAGGGTGAGGCAGAAAAAATGTTACACTTTCTTACATGCTCAGGTGTGGAAAGGAAAGTATAACTACAGGGTGAGTCAAAAAAAAATGTTACACTTTCTTACATGCTCAGGTGTGGAAAGGGAAGTATAACTACAGGGTGAGTCAGAGAAAATGTTACACTTTCTTACATGCTCAGGTGCGGAAAGGGAAGTATAACTACAGGGTGAGTCAGAAAAGTGTTACACTTTCTTACATGCTCAGGTGTGGAAAGGGAAGTATAACTACAGGGTGAGTCAGAAAAAATGTTACACTTTCTTACATGCTCATAATAGAAATATAAGAATAAATCATATTTCTTGTACCAGTGTCACATAGAGCAACTTTTCCAGTCTTATTTGATACCACATGTGTGGGGAATCAGTTTATGAATTTATTGGGTAGGAACAAAATAATCGGTCTGGGTGAAAACTCATTTGCGCCAATTTCAACAATGCCTTGCGTGATTTGGATTCCACTACACAATAAGCTTGGCGCAAATGGGTCTTGACACTTTTTCAAACAAAGGCTGTTGTGCACTCAACAATAACAACGACAATGAAACAAAATTTACCAAGAGACAAAGGAATATTCACTCTATCCATACATGCTAGAAATTCTCTCTGAATCCCACATTTTCTTTAAAATAAACTTAATTTAAAAATGGCAACTCTAACTCCGATAGTTAGCACTGAGGTGATTCTCGAAGCTAGTACAACTCTAACCTCAGCTCTAAATGCTGGAACTGCTCGGACCCTGTCATATCTATTGTTCTCGATTGGACGATCTTTGAGAACAATAGTGACTTACGGAAAGCTGAGTTGCGTAATTAGGACTGTGAAAAGTGAATAAATTTGCAATACATGTTCTATGATATCATTTCTGCTGCATTTTGTCAGAATTTGCTGAGCATAAAATCAGCTGTGGCAGGGAAAGGGGTTTGCTTGTTTAACATCACTCCAATCAAGGCGAGATTCATGAAAAAGGTTAACAAATATTTCAAAATATTGACTATCATTCCAGCATTCCGTACATCAGAGGGCTAGTCTTAGCAATCCAACATTTTAACACGGTTTAATGTTGAAAATTCACTCATGTTTTTGAATAATTAAGTCTACGTGTGATTGAGAGTTTTGCATCAGTTGTGAATATCAATACATGCATGTGATTACCCTTTTCTTCAATATTCAGACATTTATTTTAAGAATGGCATGTTTGTGTAGACTAATAGAATTGAATTGAATTGAATTGAATAATTTCAACCTGATATTTCATCAATTATTGCGGAGTTTCGTGAGAAAGGCTATCAATTTGTCTGAAAATTCTGATCCGGTATCGATACATGAGATGTCACTGACATCCAGTTTAGCATCATTGGCGCCAACATGAGTTCTAAATTAGATGTCGCTGGCATTCTAATGCAGAAACAGGCCCCAGTAAGAGCTGTGACAAATGATGAGAAAATAAACCTGTGTCTTACCTCTTCTTTAATATTGAGACAGTGTTGATGGTGGTCATGTTAGACTTTCTCCCAACATCCATGTCGTATCCTTTCAGTTCTGGTAAGTTACACCTGGAATATAAAGCAAGCACCATATATAATATCCATTACGAGCTCAAAACTTGTTCATCATTTGCCTCATTTTTTTTTTCCAGACATAACTCTCTGATTCTGCTTCTTTTTAATATACAAAGTTGCTGTTGGTTTGCTTTTGTATCTGTGCCGGTTCTAAAAATGTCACAACATTGTCGCTCCTTCTAGTTGTAGATGTCTATTTTGACTTTTGTTCTCACCTGAAAATGAAGTCTGCTTTATCAATCTCCTCTCCACAGTTACTGTCTACGAGGATCCCACTGGCACCTACCACTGCGCAACGGGGGAGTCTCAAGTTTGTAAAGGGGGATTTCTGAAAGAGGGTAAATGCAAAACAACATACAAATTGTAGATCAGTGATTTAAAACAAATACCTTACAACAGATCACACAGCAATATAATATACATGTGGACACTAATCTCCAATATAATACACATACAAATTATTTTGTAAGTGCGAGTCTACTCCTTGAAACAAACAGATGTCAAATTTCCTGCATATAAAGTATTTGAACGTGACTGTAACTGAGTGGATGAAGTCTACTGACTTTCATGTCATGCTCAAATCAAATGTAGAATACAGATCACAAAAAAAAAGATTGATGACTCAATAATGACGCTTTCAACACATTTCCCCCTTAACCCTAATACTCCCGGGGTATTTCAAAGCTTGTTATTACCGGGGGGGGGGGGGGGGGGGGGCCATTATGGCCCCCCCCTGAGATCTCGGCCATGGGTCGCCCGATTGCCTCAAAATTTTGCACAAGGGTAAAGAATTATGTAATCTACAAAGTTGTATAGCGTAATTTACAAAAGTCCTTTTATTTTTTTTTTAACTAATTAATTTATGCTAATTTATGCGAGAAATCATAGATTTTGGTATTTCTCACTAAATAAAGCCTGAGGAATAGCAATTTTTGGTACAAATGTCTTTCATAACTCCCTCATCAATTCTTGAAAGAAAAAGATAGGTTGCGGTAATTATTTCTTATGTATTTTATTGTTTTGCAATTTCCTTATGTATTTCTTTGTTTTTCGTCAAGCGTTTTTTGCTATTTGACAAAATTACAACCACATTTCATTTTTTTATTGCTCAAAAATATTTGAAACAATGATAACACTTATTAGAAAAGTATTTACATAAATTCGAAAAGCTCCTGATTTTATCCATAGGATTATACACAGTCATATAGAGAAATAGCGAAATTTCAGTGACATGTGTTCGGTAAACGTAATCTGACACCCGCACGGTAGGTCCGATCGCCATAAATTTGGTATCAAAATGTGCGGGAAGGATCAGAGAAAAAAGTCAAGAAATTTCGTTTCGAAATATTGAGGCGTTAGGAAGTACCGACAAAACTTCGACAAGGGGGGGCCATAATGGCCCCCCCCCCCGGGAGTATTAGGGTTAAATTTCAGCTTTATATTTCACAATGAATGAATTTCAAATTTTAGATTTTCAACTGCATCCCAAATTAACACTTTCCTTACCTTGGGTAAAAAAGTGACAAATTCGTTGGTGACATTGAAGAAAATATCTCGATTGAGAGCATATCGAACTTGCTGTCCCTCTTTGGTGTTATTCTGAGTCATGATCACATTTCCCACCGTAGCTTTCATGTCTTCTAGCTGCTTCCTAAAACATACAAGTATAATGACATAACAGATGAGAGGAAAATCAATTCATACTTCAAAATTCCTTGAATACAAAAAAGAGCCTCTGTGAAATAATGGGTATGATGTAAAAAGCAAAGTTGCGGATGTTCATTTCATAATATCAGGCTCGAATATCAGTGCCCATCAAATATATTTGTAGTTTTCCCCCTTGTCTACATCTTATCAGTGAATTGTCCTATCATACAGAATCATTGTTTTCCCATGACTGCTTTTAAATACCTTTATGGCAATTCTATTGGTCTATTCGTATAGCTCCTCCTCTCAAGGGAAGAGAAGGACTATCTAGGTATTATTTGTTCTTTAGTGATTGATAGAAATCGACACATATTGCTGTCACTGTCCACTGGCTGGTGTTACTCCACAGTCTCAGTTTATTGTATTTTTCAACATGCCACAGTATGGTAACATTTATTTCAAGTATGTTTTTTAATTTGTGTATGTATTATTGTATGAGCTGTGGAAACAATAAGCTATCAAACTGTCAAAAGATAGAGGAAGAATGCTGGCGTCAAAATAGGATTAGAGCCGGGCAGCGACAAACTGTTTCTATGTGAACATTACCTTTAGTACTGAGACAAATCCAATACTCCAAACTGGAGTGGTACAACAAAACATGAAGAGTAGCAAGTGAAGCAAGTACACATACCTGAATTTAAGCACTCCCTCTCTGTTAGCTTTCCACTTCCCATAGGCCATTGCCCTCATCTCTTCAATCTGCGGGGCAGAATGGTTTGTGACCTCCATCCACATTCCCGCTTCCACTTCCGGGTCAATCACGGCCGGGTCAACAAACTTTCTGGCCCTCCAAGCATCTATAAAGTTGGTGTTGTCATCTGTGTCATTCACCGGCTGCTCGAGCACTTCCTTGTTGGTGAGGTCATCCTCGGTCACATCAGTGTGGTTGGAATCTGGTGGAATCCGCTTCTTTGCACCACTGTAAGAATACACCGACAAACAAACAGAAAGTTAACAACAAAGAGAGGACAAGCTATCCTTAACTAGGACAGTTTACCCTGTTCACGACCAATAAAGTCTTTGCCCTTCTCAGTTTCAAAAACAATTCTTCACATCCGTACAGTCTACATTGTAATTTGTGCATAATATTCCAATACAAAATCAACAAAGCCCCGAACAAGGCATTATCTTGAACATTGAATGTCACAAAAAAAGCTGATAGCTGTGCAACACCTCACATCATGCTACATATATACGCACATGAGTTACTAAATCAATAATCCCTGATGGACTTACACGTGAAGCCTGCCAAAGATTTCAGGATGGTTTTACATTTGCGGTGATATCAAATTCACTCTTGCTCGAAAATTCGAGCGAAAATTACCAGTTCTAATATAGACATGAGTATAAAAGAGTACAGTGTACAAATTGAATGCGCACATATTGAACGTGCACAAATTGAATGCCAGTACTAGTAAGTCCAGAATCCCTGATAGACTTGCCTGTGTAGCCTGCCAAAGATACATGTAGCAGGATGGTTTCACATTTGTGGTGGTATTAAATTTGTGCTTGCTCTGTGCTGCACGAAAACAACCATGGACAATTAGCAGCTTTACTGTACCGGTTTACAACTCCACAGAAGCCTACCTTCTTTCCCTCATGAGAGCCGCAAACTCAAAGTCTGGGTTTAGTCCCACCTCTGGACTCTTCTCTCTCATCCTGAAGCAGACACGCACCACAGCCAGGAAGAACCCCACCATCACAATCAGCCGCATCCATTTCCTGGTCAACATCTTGTAGCAAATCAATGGACAGATCTGTCTGCCGTTCAGCGGAATGGGCCACTCATTTGCTCACTAATGAAGCCCGCAGATCAGATGCTTGTAGAACTACTGGCAGGCTTCAGAACTTGAAGTTTGACCCCCGGGAATTGACCAGTCACATCTGTAATGCAAATCCATGTCTGTGAAGTAACAATTTTTTTCATATAGCCTACTTAAAATAATGCTGAAAAAGAAATAATTATCTTTTGTGACACAAAAGTATGGTGCCTACATTCCATCTCTTTTATGGTATGTACACTACAGCTCAAAGGAATTGGCATAGGGAAAGGGAAAGTGAAGAAAGGGAAGGGGCCTTAGTTTTAAACCGTGGTATATTTTGTCCAGTTCAGCATAAAAACATGATGCTTTTTAAGGCTAAAGCATTGTGTTTCATGCTGAACTGGGCAAAATATACAATGGTTTAAAACTGAGGCTCCTTCCCTTTCTCCCCTTTCCCTTTCCTTATGCCAATTCCTTTGAGCTGCGGTGTAGTATCCAATCACCAATTCATTGGTCTAAAATATTGGATCTATGTACATACTCTACAAAGCACAAGATTAACTAGAAATGCTCGGCGGGTCACGTGAGGGTCGCGCCACCAAAAATAATACAAATTCGGACGGTATCATGCACATAAGCAGACCCTTACAAAATGTAGCTTTTTGTGTACAAAGACCAACCAAGTGAGGGCGCCACCACCAAAAATAATAAAAAAATAATAGGCATCTTATTATTATCATCATTTTTTTTTTTTAATCTGCCCATTTTCAGCCAGTTCTCTCACTAATCCTCATTTATCAATTTCAATTAAATGATAAAAAATATATATATAGTCATCTTACTACAAAGCTCCATTTAGATAAAATTAAAAGAATAATAGTGATAAAATAATAACATTAATACATCAAAGATTTTTAAAGATAATCATCCTGTTCTTTTTGGTGAAAAAGAAAATGGATGGGTTCTGGGTTAGCTTTTTCATCTCTCACATTTTTGTTTTTTTGTTTTGATCTGTATGTGTTTATATGTATATTGTGTTTCTATGTGTTTGTGTTTATGTGTTATGTGTGTTATTGTGTTTTATATATAAAATCTTTATTCAGATGTATCTTTTATTTTGCTAAGGCAAAAAAGAAATGTCATGTATTTACGTTTTTTGATTATTTGTGTACGAATAGTTATGTAACAATGTACATTATTTTCATTCCTTTGTTATAATGATGTTTACTTCATTAGGTATAAGCACTTTATTATGTCATAATTTTTGTACGAAAAATGAAGTCAGGATGTACCATATTTTCATTACTTTAATATATTGATTATTGATGCATATTTAAGTATGTATAACTATTTTATTTACTACGTATAAGAAAATGTATTATTATTTTCTGAATAAAGGCTAAAAAGCATTTAAAAACAAAACAAAAATCTTCACTTTACTTTAATACACCTTCATATCAAATTTGAAGAAATTAGATGATCCGAAAAGAACTGCAGCCAGAAGAGCGCTCACAAGAAAATGTACCTTTTTGTGTACAGATGGAAAAAAGCAGAGTTATTTTGAACCAAAAATGTGCAATTGTGAAATATGTCCACATTTTCATCTGAAAATCTTGCATTTGTTTTGTTGATCTGTGGGTGAAATTTCAGTACCGCACCTGTTCCTCTTGCCTCTTGGTATGAAAAAATGCAAAAGAAAACAAGGGGCTCATTTGAGGCACCCACATCATAGTACCCCCAAAAAGACGGGCGTTCAGAGGAGCTGGATGCAAATCTGAGCAGTCCAACGGCCGGTCTTGCGATCTTAGACTTAGGAAACTCTTACTTGTCTTTGCAACTTGGTAACGAGAGTAGAGAAGAAGATGCACAAAACAGCCCTAACAAGAGTAAGACTGTCAACACGGTTAAGAGGTCGAGAGGTTCGTTATTCTTGAGTTGTAAGTAAAGAAAGAGGAACACTTACAAAATTACAAGTTACACGCCTACCTCAGCTCAATCATGTCAGTACCTGGGCCTGTCCTGGCCTAGCAACAACATACAGCGACATATATTTTGCACGTCGTGTGATTCTCAGCAGTCGTGCAATGTTATATAGCACCGTTTATATTCAATGAACGTCCATCTACCAAACTTCCCAAGAACCAAAAGTACCGGTATTGGTCAGTCACTCCAATCCCAGGTGTGGCTAGCAAGAATGCAAGATGCATGTGAATCAGTGCATTTCCAGTATGACTGTACTGTATGTACCGTACGTTATAATCATTGTGCACGTAGATAAATCTCACACAATCAAAACACGTACACATAGCATATTGCCCATGCACGCAAGACAGTGCTTCATATGTCGCGTATTTACCGTGCTTATTGGGCTGTAACCTTTCAAGAACTCTGAATATCGTCCATTTAATACCGTGTGTATGGTAGGGTGTGGCGGTTAGAAGAGCAAAGTGTAGCGATTTCCCTCCTCAAGCTTAAGGCTCTTTTCGTCGAGTTGGGGTAGGCAATGTTTTGGAACATCTAGGGGTATGCACACGACCCTGTACGATGACAAGCTGACGATAAGTTCCGCCCCTCTAATGAATATGCATTATACCCAGACGTGTGTGTACAATGCTGTACATGACTGTGTACCGATACAGTACACTCGTCCTCCCATCCTTTATATTATACGCACTTACATCCCTTGCTGTAGTGCATTCTACTTATATCGTATTGTTTTAGCTGACAGACGTACCAATACGTGCATCTATTGATGTAGTGCATTCTAGATGTTCCAAGCTGCATGCTACCCGGCATGCTACATGTTCCAAAATTTTAATTTCTTTATATATCGTATTGTTTTAGCTGCGTACGAGGCAATACTCGCATCTATTGATGTAGTGCATTCTACATGTTCCAAGCTACATGCTACGTGTTCCAAAATTTTTAATTTCTTTATATATCGTATTGTTTTAGCTGACGTACGCGCCAATCGTTGCATCTATTGATGTAATGCATTCTACATGTTCCAAGCTGCATGCTACATGTTCCAAAATTTCAATGTCTTTATATCTTATTGTTTTAGCTGACGTACGCGCCAATCGTTGCATCTATTGATGTAGTGCATTCTACATGTTCCAAGCTGCATGCTACATGTTCCAAAATGTCAATTTCTTTATATATCGTATTGTTTTAGCTGCGTACGAGGCAATACTCCCATCTATTGATGTAGTGCATTCTACATGTTCCAAGCTGCATGCTACATGTTCCAAAATTTTAATTTCTTTATATCTTATTGTTGTAGCTGACATACGTACCAATACTTGCATCCAATGATGTAGTGCATCCTACATGTTCCAAGCAGCATGCTACATGCTCCAAAATTTCAATTTCTTTATATATCGTATTGTTTTAGCTGACGTACGCACCGATACTCGCATCTATTGATGTAGTGCATTCTACATGTTCCAAGCTGCATGCTACGTGTTCCAAAATTTTAATTTCTTTATATATCGTATTGTTTTAGCTGACGTACGCGCCAATCGTTGCATCTATTGATGTAGTGCATTCTACATGTTCCAAGCTGCATGCTACATGTTCCAAAATTTCAATGTCTTTATATCTTATTGTTTTAGCTGACGTACGCGCCAATCGTTGCATCTATTGATGTAGTGCATTCTACATGTTCCAAGCTGCATGCTACATGTTCCTAAAATTTAATTTCTTTATATCGTATTGTTTTAGCTGATATACGTACCAATACGTGCATCTATTGATGTAGTGCATTCTAGAAGATGTTCCAAGCTGCATGCTACATGTTCCAAAAATTTAATTTCTTTATATCTTATTGTTGTAACTGACATACGTACCAATACTTGCATCTAATGATGAAGTGTATTCTACATGTTCCAAGCTGCATGCTACATGTTCCAAAAATTTAATTTCTTTATATCGTATTGTTTTAGCTGACGTACGCGCCAATCGTTGATGTAGCTGACATATGTACCAATGTAGCTGACATATGTACCAATGGTATCTTATTGTTTTAGCTGGCATACGTACCAATAAGTGCTTCCAATGATGTAGTGCATTCTACATGTTCCAAGCTGCATGTTAAGTTCATTTAAATGTCACCTTTTCTTTCCTTTCTCCCTACTTTCCAATCACCTCCCCCTCTGTTCTTCTCCTCTTGTCTCTGTTTTGTCTCCTACCACTCCTCACTCCACCTTTCCCTCCCTCTCCTCCCCATTCTTTTTGTATGGGACATTATATGTATATTTGTCAAAACAAAAATATTACATGAAATCATGATAAAAGTGTATTTATTGCACGTATCTCTGCCTTGATGTGAAGTCCACACATTTGATAGACACTCACAATTTTTAGCGGCTGCAATGAAAGAGTGGATTCGTGAGTTTGGTAATTATTACCATTGTCTCGCCTGAACGAAGTTCGGTAGAGATCTAGTAATCACTTTTCCTGTTAGTCTGTTGGTCTGTTAGTCTGTTGGTCTGTTACAAACATGTTAACGTTTTTCTTTAACTTGCTCTCATTTCTTTATTTCTGTATCAATTGTGATCAAACTTTGTACAAATGATCCTTGGGTAATACCACATGTGTCATTATGAGGATGATGGGGTCAAAGGTCATCTAGTGGTCAAAAGGTCAAATGATATGAGGCCATGTGCATCCTTTTTTCTCAAAGTTTTCGTTTGACTTGCTTTCGTTTCTTTATTTCTGCATCAATTGTGATCACACTTGGTACAAATTATATTTGGGTAATACCACATGTGTCTCTTCATGAAGCTGATGGGGTCAAAGGTCATCTAGGGGTCAAAAGGTTTGAAAAAAATCTTTAAAAAAAAAACTTAGCACTGTTTATCGATTGCGAAATCAGGCGAGACTCGTGGATCACGAACCACCTTGTACATTTTGTAATCCCGCCCTCTCTTTACACAATACATTTAAACTAAGTGACTTTTCTTTGGATCGGTCAATAATTATTACATAATGAACAGGACCACTTTCTTCTTTTCAGTTACTCTTGCCATCAGTGTACATCCGATAAATTAGGACTTGGTGTACAGTCAGTTGTTTATGCATACTGTACTGATTATACCAATCCACAAAAGAGTACAAATTCACCATATCCATCTGCACAAATGACCTGGGGCCATATTCATGGAGCTGGTATTCACGAAAACTTACGAGCACTAGTTACATTCTAAATTCTTTCCTTACTTTAGAGTTGATACAGGGCTACTCTAAGTCACTAGTAAGCATTTCTCTCATCCTCTCAGTGACTGCCGATGTGCCAGTATTGTGAGAAGAACGGCTGAATTGGAGAAACTTATGGTTGCAGTGCGTAGAAAACGTGTTTTTTTTTTTTTCCTTTTTTGGATTAGAGGAAGAGGAGGAACCCATTGGACATATTCAGTGTTTTATTTTAAATGTGCACAAAATAGCTGCCCAAGTAGCTCTCTTTTTATAATACGAAAAACATCAATCGGTGTCCTGTTCTAAATACTGTGTAAAAAGGAGAATTACCAATTTTTCCAATAGAAGTAAGAGAGGCAATAAAACAAATGAAGGAAACAGAGCACTAGGGCCTGATGAAGTAACAAGTGACATTATTAAAGCTGGCGGGGAGGAAACAGTTGGACAATCGACAAACCTGTTCAGCCAGATACTGAAGGAAACGAAAATCTCAAGCAAATGGAAGAAAGTAAAGATTATTCTTCTGCACACGAAAGAGAAGGCAGACATAAAAAAAAAAAAAAAAACTACCGACCGATCAGCCTATCTCATACGTATAAAATATTCACCAAAGTAATTCAAAACCGGCTTAAGATTATATTAGACCAGAACCAACCTAGGGAGCAAACGTGATTTAGAGGATGATTTTCAAAAACAGATCATCTACAATCAATCAATCAATCAGCTCATTGGAAAGTCCAACGAGTACCAGGCAGCTCAAGCTTTGTCTATGCTTCGTAGACTTCCAAAAAGCAGTCGACTCCATAGACCATTAGGACATAATCGATGCTCTAAGAGATATAGGAATTGAAGAAGGTACATTCGTATCTTGGAAGACATATATACACAGAAGTTAAAATAAATAGAGGTGTCAGACAGGGGGACACATTATCACCCAACATTTTCACAGCAGCATTCCATGACGTGTTTAGAAAGTCCAACCTTTAAGGAAAAGGAAGTGATTATAACCTCTGTGCAAGATATGGAAGTTGCTAAGTCTGAACGTTCAAAGCAATTGAGTTGGCTTGCAAATGCATATGGGGAATAAAATCATGACTAACTTTGAAACAGCAGAGGAAATAAGAATATACCATCACCAGTTAGAGAAAGTCAACAGTTACAAGTACTTGGGCCGAATCTTAAAAATGGACGATAATGCAAGAGAAGGAATATTGACAAGGATTAAAGGAGGGTGGAGATGTTTTAATAAGTACAGAGAACTTTAAACTGACTTGAAAATACCACTCGCAATGAGGAGAAGGATATTTGACCAGTGCATACTAGCCTAGTCAGTTACTAAAATTGCATGTAGCTGAATGTGCTTTAGTAACTTACTAGGCTTAGTAAGGTTTCATGAATATGGCCCCTGGTCTACAACTAAAGAAACGGAACAGAAATTGAGAACACAAGAAGAATGCTCAATTTAACGTTACTTGACAAACTTGACAAAGTAAAGCACACTTACACATACGGCAGAAAAAGAAGGTAAAAAAATATTGTAATAAACATATAAAGAGATGAAATTGAGATGGGCAGGACACTTTAGAACACAAGACAGCAGATAGACCAAGAAACTCACAGAATGGCAACCAAGAAAAGAAGGTGGAGGGACGAAATATCATCATACACAAACACAGCAACATGGAACAGAATGACAGCAAATAGAAGCAAATGGAAACTGATTGAGGAGGGCTTCATCCAACAATGATTGAACAATGTCTGATGAATAGGAGTGTATTGTATTTGACCATGTTCTCATAGATCATTTCTTGATAACTATGTTAAGAATTTGTGTTGTATTTATCTTTCAAAATCTTCATACATTATGTTATAAATATAATGTTATTTTGTACATGTCAATATCATAGTAAGCGCATGAAGGCATTTTTATAGGCCCTTTACCAAAATTATATAGATCATTTTTGTTGTTGTTTTCATCTTCATGCTTTCAATCAATGATATCTTTGGATTTGTCAAACTTGTTGGACAAACAGAGATTCGTGAGGATAGTTTGTATGTTGGTGGCCAAGTTGCAAGTCTTTGGATTTAATAAGCCTGGCAATAAGGACTAAGCCTTCTTCCCTGTAGATATACACACACACACCTCTACAAAGATAACATTAGCATTAGAGCCAAACTGTCCTTGTATCAATTTAATACTTTCCTTGTAAATTTCTTTATTTACATATTTAAAGAAACCACCTTGTTATATCTAGATTACCAACTTCTAAGGAATATGCCTGTACTGTTTATATTAGCTGTCTATAGTGGAGTATATACACATTATCAACAGTGTTACATTAAGCACTTTTTAATATATTAACTGGTACAACATAAAATGAGCCATTTTCACCATCTCGTAATTATACTGGCATATTAGTAGCATTATTTCTGATCACATTAGCACCATTTCTTCACCTCCAAGCTCGTACCATCCCCATTTGTTTTCCAGCTGTACGCCAAAGCGTATAAGTAACTAAACTTTGCATTTGAGGTTCAGACATAGGCTTGTCTTTACAAACCAACATATAGCTTGAAAATATCCATGGTGATTACTGATCATCCTGCTACCTAACCAGCTAAAACAGTGAGTATAATCTTGAATATGCAACCAGAACATGGCTCCCAACCTTCGTACTAGGACAATTTACTTACAAACTAGATGACTGTGTTTTGACGATGGTATTGTAAAACAAATGTATGCAGAATTATGTCCATCACTGCATGAACAATAGGAACAACTTTTAGTTTCTACTAAGATGTTACCCTACACTTTCTAGACTGTGGAGTACATGGATGCAACCGAGTCTGTGAACATTTACGTCTGGCAATAAAGATTAAGGTCTCTGCCCTATGTGCCCCCTTGCAGAGAGCAGGCAGGGAAGTAGGCTTAGTCCTTATTGCCAGAATTAGATCTTTACACACTGAGTTTTGCTCATGCATCCCAAAGACTCGAATCTAGGCCACCAACAGACAAACTATCCTCACGAATCTCACTTTGGCAGACATGTTTTCCATCATTGATTCAAAACATGAGGATGAAAGCAACAACAAAAATGATCAATGTCATTTTGGTTAAGGACCTATAAAATGCGCTTAGCCTGATATTGCTATTGACAAAATAACATCATACTTATAACATAATGTATGTACATTATGATCGATAAATACAACACAAATTCTTAAGATAGATATCAAGACGTGATCTGAGAGAACATGGTCAAAATACAATACACCACGACAGTTATGTATTTCAGTTGCAAAAAAAATGAATTGTGAGCCAGTGTATATTTGAAAGAATCTAGTGAAAAAAAAATGTTTTTTTTCTTTAGTGTGTTTCGGGTATATGGACTTTGAATGCCCTGATACATGCAATAAATACGCTTTAATCACAATTCCATGTAATATATCATTTTTTGTTTTGACTTGTCACATATAATTACCCATACAAAAAGAATGAGCAGGGAGACGAAAGGATAAATGGAGAGATATAAAGAAATTGAATTTTTGGAACTTGTAGCATGCAGCTTAGAACATGTGGAATGCACTACATCATTGGAGGGAAGTATTGGCGCGTACGTCAGCTACAACAATAAGATATAAAGAAATTGAAATTTTGGAACATGTAGCATGCAGCTTGGAACATCTAGAATGCACTACATCAATAGATGCACGTATTGGTACGTATGTCAGCTAAAACAATACGATATGAAGAAATTAAATTTTGGAACATGTAGCATGCAGCTTGGAACATGTAGAATATGCACTACATCAATGGATATAAGTATTGGCGCGTATGACAGCTAAAACAATATGATATAAAGAATTTTAAATTTTGGAATATGTAGAATGCACTACATCATCTTGGATGCACGTATTGGTACGTGTGGCAGCTAAAACAATCAGATATAAAGAAATTGAAATTTTTGGAACATGTAGAATGCAGCTTGGAACATGTAGAATGCACTACAGCATTGGAGGCAAAATTGGCGCGTATGTCAGCTAAAACAATAAGATATAAAGAAATTGAAATTTTGGAGCATGTAGCATGCAGCTTGGAACATGTAGAATGCACTACATCAATAGATGCGAGTATTGGCGCGTACGCAGCTAAAACAATACGATATATATAAAGAAATTGAAATTTTGGAACATGTAGCATGCAGCTTGGAACAGGTAGAATGCACTACATCAATAGATGCGAGTATTGCCTCGTATGCAGCTAACACAATACGATATATAAAGAAATTGAAATTTTGGAACATGTAGCATGCAGCTTGGAACAGGTAGAATGCACTACATCAATGGATTCAAGTCCGTTTGTTAATACAGTATGAGTGCTCTGTATCGGTACAGCATTGTACACACATGCCTTGGTATAATGCATATTCATTAGAGGGGAGGAACTTATCGTCAGCGTGTCATCGTACAGGGTCGTGTGCATACCCCTAGATGTTCCAAAACATTGCCTACCTCGAGTTGGCAGCATTAAAAACTGCACTAACTTTCAGCTCAGATTTCTTAATTTCTTTGCCTGAGGTAAGTGAGGTCATTAACTATTAAATGTTTTTTATTATTTTTTTTTTGGAAGCTATTATTTCAAACATGCCAAGATTAGAGACCAGCTAGGAGTGTGACATTCCGGCGGCGACGCGCGCCACTGCTCGATCGCAGCGCGCAACGACCGACCGAGAAAGGCCAGGGGGGCGGGAGGGTGTGGGAGGGGTGTCCCCCTTATCATGGAGTTGGTAGATCTATTTTTTTTTTTTTTAGCTCAAAATCGTGCGATCTGGTGCATACCAAATGAGACGGATATTGAATACGCCATATATTTTGTGACCCCTAAACTAAGTGGAATGAATGTATCCACCGCACAGGAAATTGTAGACTAGATTAGAGTTTGCAGGCGCATGTGCGCGTTTCTCGACACACATTCACAGTCCTAATTACACAACTCAGTTTTCCATAAGCCACTATTGTTCTCAAGGATCGTCCAATCGAGAACAATAGATGCGACAGGGTCCGAGCAGTTCCAGCCTTTAGAGATGACGTCAGACATGTTAGAGTTGTAATAGCTTCAAGAATCACCTCAGTGCTCACTATCGGAGTTAGAGCCTGAGGTTGTCAATGTGTCGAAAAACGTGCCCTTAGTGGTAGGTCCTTTTCTATATTCTATATGCATTACCTAGAATATGACATATTTTATGTATGTTGCACACGGATGCCAGTTAAAAATGTTTTATATAGTGTTTTTATGTTTTATATTCATTAATTTACGATATTTTTTTACTTGTATTTATGTTGACTATCTTTTAATGTAATATTATACCCAGAGAGGGGGGTCAACAGAGTTGAATAAAATCTACAAAATCTACAAATCAGAATACTAATTAATCAATCAATGAGAAGCTAAATGATCAGAAACAAAAAGATGGAACTATATGATCTTGCAAACAACCATGAAAAGTAATGAAATTCTGAAATTTACCCATAAGTCTATGGAGGTTGGTCTATGACAATGACACGCCTAATGTGGTCTCATTTTTTTGTAGTTGGTTGCGATCATGTCATACTTGAAGAAAAATATGTTGTTGTGCATTGTTGTATCTGTACAAACGTATACTACCAGTAGGCATGATTATTTATGTGCCTTTATCACAACCATTATGCCCACAAATTTAGATCTCAGTCTTCAGTATGGCTGCCATGGCGATGACGACAGCACCACGCCTAGACCTGGACGTGCCAAGATGGGACCAGAGTACCTTCGTGGGTCGACTCAAGCATTTCTTCAACATCACAGACTGCCGACTGGCATTCACCACCAACAGGCACCTTGATGAAGCCAAAGCACTGGTCCAGAACTACAAGTGAGTGGTGGTTCAAGTATGCAAAGATGATTTGAATGATCACTAACTTTACTCTTTCTCTGCCACACTCCAAACTCCCCAATTATTGGAATAGTGTTACCATTACACAAATGCCTCAATTGATGAAGGTAAAGTACTGGTCCAGGACCCTGTTGCATAAAACTTACCATTAATGGTAACTCTGTCATCAATGGTAACTACCATGGAAACATTGATTGCTCAACAGCCAATCACATTCATGGTTACCACAGAAATTGCCATTAATAGCAAAGTTACCATCAATAGTAAGTAATATGCAACAGGACCCTGAACTACAAGTGAGTGGTGGTTCATGCAAAGATGGTTTGAGTCATCAGTAACTTCACTCATTCTCTGCCAGATCCCATACTGCCCTATTGGAATGGTGTGTATTACCAGTGCAAAAATGCCTCAATGGTTTGATGAAGCCAAAGTACCAGTTCCAAACTACCAGTTGATGGGGGTACATACAAAGATAGTCAAATGATCAGTAATTAAATGAGAATGAATACCTGAGAATGAATCAAATTGAAATTGAAGTCCCTGCATGTTTTTCTTTTGCTCTGCCTATTTTTTTCCTAACAGATTTATCAATCAGTCTTATTACTACAGAGAGTAACAACAAAACAAAGATTATGAACTTGTCTTGCAAATTCTTTCTCCTCTTCCTTATTTCAACAAACCCCACTGTATGTTGATTGAACCACCAGGCAGTAAAGAAGAAAAGTTGTGGTATGCCCAGATGTGGAAATGTCCGCCGCCCACCCGGACTCTGGGTAGAGGGGTCTAAACTGCCCCTTCCCCCTTCCCACTCCCCTCCCTGTACTCCTGCAATCAAGTGCTACTGTGAATGTGTTGTCTGCGGGTAAACTTAAAGGGAATATACTGTATCGGGAAGACAAAAAGCCTTCAAACAGGTGATCGTGAGCAGTCTTCATACCAATGGTCTTAAATTCATGTATTGTCCATTTTAGAAACTTGCTGAAAGTTATTTGCCCTCAAATGATCCACATTTGGAGTAATTAGTGATTAAATCACAAATCTTCAACATGTTTGGGCCGAACATTTCGAGAATATATGACTAAATCACTAATTTCTCCAAATGTGAACAATGTGCTGCACTCTCTGTCTCATTTTATATTCATTGACCAGACTGGGCCTTGAACCACCAGGGACGAAAGAGGAACAGCTGTGGTACGCCCAGAGGCTGTACATGTCTGCCTTCCACCCAGACTCCGGGGAGAGACAGAACATCATCGGCAGGATGTCCTTCCAGGTCCCTGGAGGTATGCTCATCACAGGCGCCATGATGCAGTTCTACAGGTAAGATAGATATTCACAAGATCTTACAATATCTCAAGTAAGATTCTAGAAATCATGGTTGAAATTTAAGTTGATATACTGAAGCCATGATGCAGTTTAATCTTCATGAGAGCTTGTACAGAGATTACAAGATTTTTACTTCCAAAATCTTTCAATATCTCAAGTAAGATTCTAAATTTAGGAAAACGAAGTTCATTAATCACTGGCACTGTGATGCAGTTCAACAGATAAGATGGTTGTTTACAAGATCTTGCAAATGTCTACATTGTAAGTATCTTTTGCAAGTTGTACAAGTGAGTCTTGGTTGATTACTATTCTACAAGTTCTGTAAGTTCAGTATAAAGTAATTGACTGCTATTGTTACTGCTAGGTTTACAATCTAAATGACTTTCTGTATATCTATAGATACCAGTAAGATCGAATTCATTGACTGTTAATTTGCAATGTACAGTCATTATTTTACAATGGTAATAAAACATGCACAGTTATACTGGAGCATTTCCTCTTGCGCTGAAGGTGTTTAATGATGATAGAACAGACACTGTGGTGTCTGCAGACAAGTGGTCTTTGGAGACAGCTGCAATGACAGGTAAACTGCTTTGAAGGGATTCAAATGGAGCATTCAGATAGATATTCCTTGCAGGCAAATTGAAGGTAGAGAGTATTTCTATGAAATCACAATCCCATGAGCATATTGCCAATTTGCCTCCAAATTATAGTGATCTCCAAATCATGAAAACATACGGTAACTTTCTGCATTTTCCATGTTTCGTAGATTATTCTGTTTTCATAGAGAGCAGGGTATTTTTGGACAGAAATTCCACTGAAGAACCTCTGGCACACATGTTGAAGTACTTCAAACACATAACCTTGTTTCTGTTTCCTTTCTGTTGATAGGACTGTTCCTGCAGTGGTGTTCTGGCAGTGGGTTAACCAGTCTTTCAATGCTTTAGTCAACTACACCAACAGAAACGCAGCTTCAGCAACCACTACAAAGTATGTACAGTACAGAGATTTGTCTCTGCCTATTCAGTGTGCATTGATTGTTTCTGTACCTTTGTGACATACAACCGTGACAGTGAGACAAAGACTTGAAATTGCAACTATATCAACATAAATGCACCTTGTGTGGAAGTGGGATAAGGGATAGCTATTTATTTATTTTTTATTTATTTATTTATTTATTTATTTATGTATTTATTTATTCTTTTATGTATGTGTTTCAAACAATATGGAAATCTAAAAGCTTGTCTGAGGTTTGTCTGACTAGCAACAACTAATTAGTTTCACAGTGCATTCCACAATCACTTAATGTAGGTAGATGTAATCACATGTCATTATGCACTTAGGGGTGAAGTTGTGAATACATTACAACAGTGGCTTTAATATTGAGATAATTTTCAATGTCTTTTATGTTCTGTCATAGACAAATTGGGACAGCTTATGTCACAGCCACCACTGGTGCACTGATAACAGCATTAGGCCTCAATGCATTCACAAAAGTAAGTAGATCTCAAACTTATCTAATATCTTTTTATTTGTATGATTTCCTTATCTCTCTCCACCATGTGGCCTATATTTCTTTCTTTACCATCTATTGATCACATTCATAAAAAAAAAGGCAAATGGCATTTTACTTACCATACTTTTGAAGCATTCAATATTAGACATCAACTTCTTTGTAATCCTTATGTTTAGACAGCCCTGCCCTTCACAACAAGGCACGTTCCCTTTCCCGAGGTTGCGTCCGCCAACTGTGTAAACATTTTGCAAATACAGCCCTTCTTATGAACTTATATCTCAAATCAATTAATTTGATTAAACTATTCATCATTTTTCAATGATCTATGAACATTATCTACTGCACGTTCCTCATGTTCAGACTGCCCCGCCCCTTATAGCGAGGTACGTCCCCTTTGCGGCGGTGGCGTCTGCCAACTGTGTAAACGTGCCCATGATGAGGCAGCAGGAGCTCATGGACGGCATTGTCATATTTGATAGCAATGGGAACGAAGTGGGCAAGTCCAAGGTGAGTCATGTCTAGGAGTCTTTTCCTCTCTGGAAACCAGTGAAACAAAATCACAGGGGCCCATGGTGATTTATCCCTTGCAATGGAAAAAAAATCCTGTAAGCTAAAAAAGACTTAAGACTTGAAAGATTTATTTTCCTTCAAATATTAAATCATTCATTTGACTCATGTATTGAAAATATTGGAATATAATATGAGAACAATAACTCTAAATCACTTCATACTTTGGGAAATAATACATGCCAATTCATTTTAGTTTGAAGGATGGCGAAATTGAACAAATTCCTATATAAAACAAACATTTTAGTTTGTTAATTTCATCACATGAGGCTTGAGAAGTAGTCTGTGCAAATTGATTTTTACTTTGTTCCATCTTCTTTCTATGTTTGATGTTATACAAAGTATCAAAGTTGTGTTGTCACATCTATTATTATGCAAGATTCCTGTTCATATATGCAGCTGTCCGTAAAGCATCAGGGAAATTGCCTCAAATGTTGCGCTTTTTTTGCGAATAGGTGGTGTTTAATGAATGGGGTTTTAGTTACAGTAACCCCAGTAGTGGAAACAATCCCCCATTTATACCAGACTTCAGCCTCAACCATTGGCAATGATTTATGCAAACATTTACTCATACTTGTTAATTAATTGTTTCTTGTCATACAGAAAGCAGCTGTCAAAGGCATCTCACAAGTCGTCTTCTCAAGAATCTTTATGGCTGCCCCCGGCATGTGTAAGTTTCCCTGTGTTACATGTGTTACATAAAAGTAGCGTCATACTAACATTACAGATATTGATAAAATAGTGTATGCCCATGTGGCTGAGGATACTTACTATTGGGTGTGTAAAGTTCAAGTTCAAGTTTATTTATCTCTCTCCAAATACAATTTTACCTATTAAAAATATGTGACACAGTGACAGAGTACATAAAAGGAACAATTATATGGAACAAGTTTAAATGTGGAATCACAGTGAAGAAAGGAAGATGAGGAGACCATATGTAAGAATAGCTTGTTTAAGTCAGGTCTCCCATGGCAATGTCACATTAATAGCAACTAGTCTGATTTAATAGTACAATATTGTTTAAATAAAACACAAAGACACTTGAGTACCAAAAGAAATAACTAAACAACTTTAACTATAGCTGCTGGAGGTAGGTACACATCTATGTTTATAGTGAATGAAGAATGCTTCTCCTTTATTGATATTTGGCAGGTGTGCTTCCCCTCATTATGGAGAAACTGATCAAGTACCCATGGTTCAACAGAGTCCCTGCGCTGCACGCTCCTTTCCAAGTACTCGGTGTCGGCTGCTTGTAAGTCTCTGCTTTCTCAGACTCTGATGGAAATATCTTCATGGTATTTTTTGTCTCAATTTTTTTGTCCAAGTATCTACCCCCCCCCCCCCACACACACTTTTTACAGTGCATTCGTAAGAATATTGAGGTGAATTGTTTTGATTCTTAGCATGCTTGTGATTCGTATGGCACAGAAGGAGGGTAACTGAGTGAGTCAAGGAAGTGTAGAGACATTGCATCAATTATTTGCCTGCTCAGCGCATAACATTTTTTTCTCCATGACAGCATTTCTGCAAGTTGTGTAGTTAAACATTTACTATTTTCAACAGATAGTATCAAACTTTTATCAAAAAATGTATAGGCATGCAGAGAAAATGTTCATCTGTTTTTCAGTTGTTTGGAGCGAGTTTGCATGCAAGATTTTCACGCTCATTTCGCTGCTGTCACCATGTGAAAAGTCTGGAAAGCAGTCCTGTTGTGTGATGTCAAACGGTATTACAACTGGAGTCAGCGCAATGGCAGATTCCAGGAAAGTGTGGAGCTCCCTTTTATTTATCCTGATAGTAACTGGCAGCCTCTTCCTTCTTTTCTTCTTTCCCCACAGCCTGGTCTTTATGACTCCATGTGCCTGCGCCTTGTTCCCTCAGAGAAGGTAAAAAAAAGGAAATGGCATTCTGGAGTAATTTCAAGTGTTAGGCATACACCCTGTAGTAAGGATAGCATGCTCCATCTTGTAAATGAATGGAAAATAAGTCAGAAGAACAAATCTTAGAGCCAGAGAGATTTTAACCGGCATCTACTGCTAACTGGGCAGCGACTGCAATAGCCACCAGGCCATTCCTGGTCAATGGAAAAGACATTGTAACAAATACCTAAGAGTCTGATTGACGGAAATGCTCAACAACGGTCCATTTAAAGATAAATTTTAAGCCTACACGCAGTTGTAAGGATAGCATGCTTTATCTTGTAGATGAAGGAAAAAATAGGTCAGAAGAAAAGCTAACCTGTCTACATAGACCACCGTCTTTGAGGACAACCTGTATGTGAAGCAGTTGAATCCTGAATTTATTTGAATCTGTAGCATGATCACAGTGCACCCAGTTCCTGTAAGCAATTTTATCCCTGTCAAAAAACACCAACTGTCCATATACAAAAAATGTAACATTAACATTTTATGCATTAAGGGATTGTATTGTCATAATCTGTTGGTACATCACATTGTAAAGAGAATGGATAAGAACGAAAAATGTGAGAATCATTTGTTTATCTCTTTGGTCCCATTTTTCATCCTGTCTCCATTTCTTTCTCTCCTGTATCTTAATTGCAGCTCCATCGCTGTGGCCAAGCTAGAGCCGGAAGTGAGAAAAACCATCCAAGAGAAATATGGTGATTCGATGCCCTATGTCTTCTACAACAAAGGCTTGTGATGTCAACGGGTGTTGTGTCACAAGATAGATAATGTGGCATGTATAGTAAATGCCTACCGGGCAATAACCAAAGAGACCAGTCCCCTGTTGCATAAAACATTCCATTGATGGTAACTATGCTCCCAGTGGCAACTTCTATAGAAACCATTAATTTGATTGGCTATCAAGCCATGTTACCATGGTAATTGATGAAGAGGTGCAATTAATGGTAAGTTTTATGCAACTGGACCTAGGGCCATTTTCACAAAACCCTACGAAGCCTAGTTACTTGCCGAAACGCATACAACTATGTGCATTGTAGTAACTAGCTAGCCCAGTAAGCTTTCATGGTTATAGCCTCAGTTTACTAGCATATTATGCTCACATCTCTCTGCCAGCCTACTAATAAAGCATTCCTCCACCTGTCTTGCGCCAATCATGTCCTTTTGATCAGCAAGACAAACATGCAGTCTGCTTGCTTTAATTATTCATACGTCAGGCAATCCGTAAAGGAGCTATGATAGGGTCATTGGTAACTTTTGCTCAACAAATTTACATTAACATGAAAGTAAACTATCTATTGAGCTAACATAGAGTTAAACTACCTCTTGATGCACAAATATACAATCTATAAAACTAGTACTTGCAGGTAGGCTGGTTAGACCAGTGTACTTAACCTACATTTATACCTGCATATTTTTTTTTTGTACAAAGCAAAAGTTACTAGTGAGACTGCAGGGTTGATCCAAGTTTGCCTGACATATCAAGAAGCAATAACAAAACATATTACCAAAGCTGGCAGAAGAACGTGTGCATAAAACTTGAATATATCAGCAAACTGGTCTCTTACATATCATTTACATTGAAAATGTGAAGTATTTCTTGTAAAGTTATTGTGTGTGGAAACAATTATATTTTCAAGGATTCTCCAAGTACCTATGTATATGATTCTCTAAATCATGAAAATTGATGCCTAAAAAGGCAGGGTACGTTGTAACATTTATTGAATTGTGTTAATTAATATGCTGTCTTGTCCCCTAGACTTGTATGTATGTGTGTGTGTATGTATGTATGTATGTATGTATGTGTGTATGTATGTATGCGTGTACGTATGTATGTATGTGTTGAAGTCTTCTCATTCCATTGACACATTATACAGCGCTTGGCAACCATGCATGTTGTTGCATAGTGTGTAGTTTACTAGATACTTGCAATTCAGCAAAAACCAAGTTCTTTATTTGGAAGCCAATGACTTTGATCTTCATAGTCGTAAAGTCCATGACAAAGCGCCTAGAAGTAGAAAATGGATTTGGGGTGGGGAAGTACAGGGAAACCCCGTTATAACGAGGGGATCGGGACCCACACTTTTTCCTCGCTATAGCCGATTGCTCGCTATACCAGTACATGATCAATACATACAGAAAAAATGCATATATAGGACTACACAAATAATAACATATTTACCGTTAGTACTGTAATCTTTTAATGGCTTTGCAAGCATTCTAAATTGAATTCACTAGCTAACAATTCACTAAAATATCTTACAGCACTGTTGGAAACGTAAATAAATGATATTTCCAACGCCTCCGTTTACCGACAAATGAAGCAGCGGGGAGGCTCATTTACCCGGCCGTGCCTGCTGGCATGACCGCTTGTATGCAATGAATGATCATTGAATGCAATCTCCAGGCACGGCCGGTCGTACACGCGCGGTGTCGCATGTGTGTAGAGGCGCCATGTGCATGCGTGACTTCACGGGGGCATGCAGTACCCAGAGCTAGCTGTATAGAGATACGGCTCTGGCAGAGACAGTACCGCACGCACGTAATGTGGACATGTATGCACGTGTGGCTGTGTGTGTGTGTGGATTCTTGCACGGTGTGTGTGATCAGTGTTTAACGGCGCAAAGAAAATTGCTTGACTATGTGCTGTTGTTGCATTTCCCTCGCTGCGCGGCGTGGCTGTAACGGAGTGCTCGTAATAACGGGGTTGATTTCTTTTCTTTTTCCTTATTCTTGGGCTGGGAATTTGCCTCGTTATAGCAGAAATTTCGCTATAGCCGATCTCGTTATATGAAAACAGAATACACGGAGGTCTATGGAAGAAAAATCGGGCCCCAAGAAATGTCCTCGTAATAACAGGGTTCTCGCTATACCCGTGCTCGTTATAACGGGGTTTCCCTGTACTAACAGGGCTTATTTCACATGCTGTATAAGCCAATAGCTACATGTACAGATATTTTTGCGGATTATGGTGCCACAAACTTGCTCACAATTTGTTTGTGTGTGTGATTGACACCCTGGCAACTTCAAGGTCCCCGTACATTGCCTACCACCTTGAGCCCGCTACTTACTGCATTAGTGAACACTGGCGACAAGACTGAGAAAACATGCATCCACTGCTGAATGTTACTATGCTATCTGGATGTCAAGCATGCACAGCGACAGTAAGATATGCATTCAATAGTATGCTATAATATTTTTGTGAGTTGTTAAAATTTGCGACCCTACAGTGTGTCGCGAAATTAAAACCATCGCAAAAGTAACAGCTCATACAATACATGTAGTGTGCTGTGTTAATACTAAAGCTGTGAGAACTTAATCCAGTTAATCTGCCAATCTAGGCCCTGTTGCACAATAGCACTTCAGCAATTGCAACTTACTATTCATTGTAACTACCATGACAGCAATCACAATGCTCCAAGCTCATTGGCTGCTAGTTTGAATTCTAAGTTATGATACCTGTTGAGCTATATGCTACCTGCCATGGTATTACAATGGTGATGGTAAAATTTTTGATGCACAAATTGTGAGTTTTCAACTTTCGGGGAATATTTGGAAAAGGCAGAAACTCATTACTGTTGTATACTCATGTATGTGTGGCTCTGTGAACATGTGGGTTTTTTTTTACTATTCTGTGCAGCTCTGGGCTGTGTATTGTTAATAACTGTAGTAAGTCTTGTATCTCACAATGGATTGTTACTGTACAATGGATACAGCCAATCAACTCTGAGCATTCAAGCTGTTGTCATGGTGATGTAAGTTACAATCATTGTAGAGCCAGGATAACAATGTGAAAGTAGTAAGTATTGTAACTCACAATGGATTGTTACTACCATGGATACAGCCAATCAACTCTGAGCATCCAAGCTGTTGTCATGGTGATGTAAGTTACAATCATTGTAGAGCCAGGATGACAATGTGAAAGTGTGCTTCCATATCGTGGGCTGAAGTCCCATCAGGCTGCTACGTGGCCATGTGAATAATATTGGGTCACAGGGATAGACATTTAGACAGTTAAACAGTTATCACATACTCATAACTCTTGAAATGGGAAGGTTAATTTGTTCTTTTCTTGTAAGTCACTCTTATTCAGCCCTATGACTGCCATCATGGATGATGTTCAATAAACGCCATGTAATACTACATACTCATCTTGATTTTCATTTCCATAAGGTATTACATGTATGATGAAAATTAAGCATAATTGTCACAGTTAAAGAACATTAAATGGTGACGTTAAATGAGTTTATCAACTCCATCTCGGGCACATGAAATGCTGATTTCAGGGATTTGTGTGTAGCCCTAGTGTGATAATACATATGTAATGCATTGTGGGTTAATGATTCATTTGACCTGAGACTGCAGGCATAGCAGGATGACATCAAATGTGACAATCCCAGAGTCTCTTATCTCAGGCCAGTTTGTTTGACTAAAAACAATTATCATTTATTTGTCCATAAAAATAGCTAGATTTAAATGTGTCAAAGAGATTGATAATTTGTTGATTTGAATTCATCGAGCAATAGCACCCATCTGTATTACTACGAATGAATTGTGCTAACTAATACATAATGTACATTCTGTTCGAGATTGTCCATTATGGTGCCAATTTTCAGTTAGGAATATTTGGCCTTTCCTCATATGTTATTAAATTCCTCATTCTGCCTACTGTATTATGACAAAGTCAATCTTTTATAGCCATTTGATATATTCATTTTCAGGATAATGAAGTCACACATGTATGATTAATTGAGCATTAAACAGTTGCATGTTTGTATGTTGATCTGTTTGTGTGTATAGGACATGTGTATGGTCAGAATCATATAATCTTTATTGATATTTTTCAATGTGATATAATACTATTTGAATTACACATGTCAAAGTTGTATGAGATAGTCTACATGAAAATTAATCAAATTCTGATTGGTAATCGGGAACATACCTGTTCACCGATTCTATGATGAGATATATGAACAAGTTTTCTTGCAATAAATGCCAATATATTTTGAATATGAATGGAAAATTCCGTTTGCACATTATCTTATGGTATATTGATATATTGATGATAGAGCATGGATGTATTTTAGAAGTATGATAGTGCACCCCTGAAGAGGGCAAGAGAGAGAGAGAGAGACAGACAGAGAGAGAGACAGAGAGAGAGAGAGAGAGAGAAAGATACATATATATTGTGTGAAACATATTGTATTGTGTTGCATTTCATATCACAAATAAGCCCCAAATAGACTTAGACTCCCAACAAGAAAGAGAACACAAATTCATGCCACACATGTATGATAAACATTAAAACAATGAAGATCAATGAAATTTATTATTTTTCTTTATATTTTGCTGCAGTATTACATCAGTTGCAATTTTTTCTGTACAAATTAACATCATGAAATACAAAGTGTATGTTCACTGCTGGGAGCCCCAATTTAAAAAATTCTTCACAAATTTCAAATCGTCTATCTTACTGATGTATAGCTCTGGTACCTGCCCAAAAGAAAAGAAAGAGGATGTTTTGAAAGCGTGACAACCAAATATGCCTTAAATTAGAGCTTTATTACATGTGCATAATGCATTAGACAGAATGAACACCCCATTATGTTGAACATATCTACTTCTCATATACCTATATTGTTCTTAAATTGTATTTACACCACATTTGCAACTTTCTGCACTATTTTCTAGGAATTACATTACGGAACATCCCAATTATAATGACAAATTGTGATTTTTAAGTTTTTACAGCAAACGTAAAAGATTTCACAGAGTGCCTTATATGTATAGACAGGTACTCACATGCATGCAGCCAATGCAATAATGCTCAAAATCCCTTTCATTTGCTTGTCATCACAAATAAATTGCAGCACTTCATGTTGAAACAAAACAAGAAATCTTTAGGCACAGTCAATGTATGATATGATATATACCCAGGAATAAAAGAAAAAGACAGCTGGAACACAGAATGAGATTTACCAAACCACATGCAGGATTTGAGGGCTTGTACCAAACATTACTGAAGTGTCTGTCAAAAGGATGGTCAATTCAAAAACAGAACTGAAAGTACACGTATGATACGTCCATAAATACCATTAAAAAAGACCAACAAAAGGAATAATCATGATATATTAGCCAACAGATATAGGGTTGGCAATGGGGTGAGTTAATACTGATTCATGCCTTTTCACTCACATGCTGTTTCACGTAGAGAGTAAATGAACATCCACAAAAAATACCAATCCTTTCTTTCTATCAACCATACCTCAATCTATACTACACCATGAGAATCAGTGTGCTCTCACCTGATGTGACTTTTGTCAAAAACTAATCTGATAATCAATTAACAAACTTGACAACTTGACATTTTTTTTTCAATACTTTGATTTTGATTTCCATAAGACCTGTTACTGATATAAAGCTCAATTTCAATCTCAGTTTCACAAGAACAAACTTTTTACTAAGCTAAACCCTTGGTAAAAAATAACATGTTCATAAAACTTGAAAAAATAATTTCAATTTGAATCCCTGTTTCACAAGAACAAACTTTTTACTGAGTCAAACCCTTGTGAAAAACAACATGCATGCTCATAAAACCTGTAAGAAATCATTTGAACATGAATTTCTGTTAACAAGTGTTTGATTTTTGCCCTTGTAAAACAACATAATTTGGTAGCAGATATCGATATACATGTATACCGATAATGGAAAAGGGGAATTCAATGATTATGGAATGAAAAATAATATCAACACAATATTTTTTTTTATGAAGACAATCAAATTTGACAACACTGAATTTGATAACAAATGGAACAAATTTCATTTCTGTTGGTTGTCACCTTTTCTATACAAAAAAAATCCTCACTGAACTTTCTCAATTAACCATCACTCCACAAACAATCCATACTATCTACATGTACATGTACATCATAAATAAGATTAAATACTAAGCGAACAGTGGAAACTACAATGTGGATCATCTCTTGTTATAGTACATGCATGTCTTCATGCAACCAGATTCGTAATCAATCGATATAAATACTGCACATACAATATAGAGTATTACAAGTACAGCTTTAATACAACAAGTAGTTTGATTTATTTACATCTACGGTATGCAGATTTCCTCATATCATACATAATGGCATTCTCTCGCAGTTAAGCAACAAAAAAAGAAAAGAAATTCTGAACAAGAACATGATCCTAATTATCCTGATGATACTAAAACATGAAGGTCATAACAAGTCATTAGAGGATTTGTAAGAAAACGCATTGCACTAGAAAATACTGAGCAAAGAAAAATTAGCATATGTACATTTTTCAAGGCTGCTACGAACAGTAAAGATAAAAGAGAAATGAACATGTAGTACAGTGTAATGAACTTGTCCAGTTTCAGTGCAAAACGTAATAGCTTGCCTTCCAATCTCATATTCTAAACTACATACGTTCACTTATCTTCTGAATATGTGGCAAAATGAAGTCTACTTCACTGGTTTTGTAGTAGTCACTTTTTTAATTTGTACCTTTTCATGAATATTAAACTACTGAAAGTAAAACAACCTGTTAATCCCTGATCTCAGAACACACAACATAAGTTTTCTGTGGTCAGTCAATATGTAAGTCTTTTAACTAGTGTAGCATACAATGAAAATATTTCTTTGCAAAATCAAAAGGAGCAAGATGTTTACAACTTTGAGCACTCCTACAAATCAATATTCACTACTGTGCTTTGAACAGAAAGCGATTTGGTTTACAATGGTTTTATGCATATATACAGGTAATGCTGTCACTGATAATATATTTATAATATATGTGCAAGAAAATATAAATATTTCTGATGTGATTTCACAGGTGTGATTCAGAGAAAATTGTCAGTGTAACCATTTGAATGCCAGGCGTGAATAGGTTGATCTCAGATGATCTTACTTTGTGCATATTTTACTTCAAACTTTCAACAAACATTATGAGAAACCACTCTTTTGCTCTCAATGAATTGACCAGAGCCCTTCCTCCATACAAAAACATCGATCACATGATGTAATGAAGCTATTTATGAATACAGTCATCTCGCATTTAAAGAAGGCATAAACCTTTGCAAGTCTTCTTAAGTTTCACATCTCTGTAAATTACAATTAAACAGAAATCAAGTCATGAAACATTGGCACTTTCTTTGCCATGTTTTTGCTGAATGATTCAAATCTTTGAAAAATAGAATTATAAAATCTAAGGAAAATTAAGTTTACTAAACTTCTGTGCCTGCGTGTAAAATATGTAATCTTACTATGATGAATCCTGCTAAAAGTCATCACATTTATGTGCCGCTAGATTAGAAGACAAATGCCCATATCAAACTTTTCTCCAATAGACTCTGGGGACAGGTAATTCTGTGTACATGTATATCTCAATGTCATGAAATATACATGTATAATATGAAAGCTTACAATCTAGAGTATTGCAATAGATATAGATACTTGATGTGTGGCAATTTCTCATGGCTTTCATATTAGAAATGCTTTCTTTTTCTATCTCTAATATGGGGGATACAAGTATAATCATTGTTGTTTGCACGGCCATAAACACAGCCCTGTATGCATGCATAATTTCTGTGACAAATATATACAGCATTGGATTTCATGTATATGGGTGTCACTCTAAGAACAATATATAGTATATATATAGTTTGCATGATGTATAACATTCCCAATTCAAAAGAGAAATTAAATTGAAACACACAAACAAATGTATATAACACCAAGCTGGAGACCAAAAGGCTAATGAATTTTCACCTTTAATTTGCAAGTTTTTGTGTAAATATATTGTTATATATGGATTATACGGAGGCACATTTTCAAAGATGAATGATTCCAATTCAAGAGGCAACTGAGAAATAATCATGTTAAAGCTTTTTCTTCTTATAAATAAACATTTTTCTGATGATTTCTCATTATTATCTAGGATCAAAATTTTCTGGCCAATATGTCAGTCTTCAAGTCTTAATGTTTTATCAATATGTGCATGACGACTAAAATAAGCATTAAGTTTATTAAGATTATAAATGATTCAAGATAACTTTATAATCATATGGTACCTAATAAATGCCCTCAAAGCTCATAAAACTATTAAAAGGGCTTCTTATTTCATGAATTAACTGTGTTCTAACAATAATTTTGTAATTGAAACTCTGCAATCATTCCTTTTGATTCATTGGTCCACAACTCTTTGAACAGAATCAATACATTGTTTTGATCTACATATTCATGGCACTTTGAATTTCCTGACAAAAATATAAGCTCTCTCGTTCTCTCATTATACATCTCTGGCTTTGAGGAGTAATCACTTAAACTTCTGATAACATATTAAAGGATGTCTATTTCTGGTAATCCACCACAAAAAGAAATTTATGTAAATGAGCTCTCGTGAAATAATACCTGAGATTAATAATATATCCCATGTGATTTCATTGTTGCCTCAAGCCATGGGTTGAAATGAAAAAGAAAAGAAAAAGAGAATAAGAAACAGAGGATTCTTGTGCTGATACGCTACTTGTAGGTGACATCAAATATCTGATGCCTATACAACCGGATGTGAAGGGAGTCCTCTGTTGTTCAGTTTCAGCTTGACTTTGGAGCAGCCATTCTTAAACCAATGAAGACCCTGCAAATGAAAAAATAGAAAGAAACAACAAAATCACAATGATTATTCATGTGACCATATTGGTAATGATGATTCACAGGATATTGCACATAAAATAGCATTTGCTTTTCAGTCCGCTGATTTAAAATCTATCCATAGAATCTACATCAATATGAACATGACTACTGTGATGAGGCTAGGATTAAGAAATTAGGAAACTGCCCTTGTAAATAGATTCCCAGCAGCTATCTTCTAAGTTCAAAAGACTGAACAATTTTTTGTACAAAAACAACAATTCCCTCATAAATTGTTTTTCCAGGGTTATTCTACAAGTTTTAGGGGCTAATTTCTTGTAACTTCTAGTGTATCAAAAGATATTGCCCCCATAAATGTTAATTCAAGGGCTCTTCTAGAAGTTTTGTAAGACTTGGAGCAGCCCTTAATTCGTATCACATATTTTGAAAAATGACAAGCAGTGCAAAAATTACAGTAGAGCCCCATTTCAACAAGCTGTCTTTATTAAGTTAAGCATGACTTCATGCATTACTGTTCTTGTGCTAAATGAGATACAAGTTTATGATCAGTCAAATTTGATTATGGTTGTAGGAAATTCACTCCCACTATGTCAAAACGAGAACAAACTGGGAGTGAATGTCAATCCTAATCAAATTTGATAAATTATAAACTTTGTATTACAATGCTTGATAACAACAAGAATTTTAATCTGCAAAGATCAGATTTCAAGGTAAGCTGATGGGAATCAAAATCATTGCGAGCTGCGGAACATGTGAATAAGTCACCAGTCGTGCATAAACTTATTAACAGGTACGAAACAGGGCCTGGAGGGTAGAGGCGTTTTAGCCTAGATACATTGCTAAGGGGCCCTGCAAATGAAAAGGAATGTGAATTCTTCGTCCTCATATGTTCTAATGCACAAGGTGTTCATTCCACAGCATCAGATGTGAAAAAAACCTCTGGGAAACATTTTATTGATGTTTTATTGATGTTTATCCCACAATTCTGAGACTCACCCCACACCCAGAGCGAAGAGGTTGGTGAGGAGGAGGGATGGAATGAACACGGAGAGGATTTCAGCAGAGAAGAAGTTGCTCCGCATGGCCTTGGTCTTGCGGAGGCTCAGCCCTGTCTTGGACGAATCGGGATGCTTGAAGCGGAACTCCCTGCAAGATCAAGGAAGATGATCGCAAGTAATCTCTAGGTCAACAAACTGGTGGCTATTGAAAAGGAATAAAGCCCTGAAAACGCATGGAATTTACTGTCATGACAATAGAGACATCCAGATCATGAATGGGTCCCTGCTAATATGTTAAATTTACCATAATGAACATACAAAAATCAGATAAAGTTCGACAAAAACTGTGATATAGCTATTACAGGGGAATGAAACTTTCATATTACATTGAATTAACTTTTATAAAAAATATTCTAAAAAAAAAGTTAGACAAAAAATGAGTATATATATTGCACTGGAGGGGAGTAAAATCCTGATAATGATTAATTACTCTAATAAATATAGAAAACTCAGACAATGGTAGTTAAGAGTATTTCCCCCTAGAAACATCAAATATTAGTGTGTGTTTCATGCAAAAAGCTGTAGCAAATTCCCCTGATCACTCATACTCCACCCTCGTATCCTAGTGATCAAATTATCCATGGTTCAAGAGTTCAAGAGGTTGTTTCGCCCCATATCTGGCACAAAGTAGTTTAATGAGCACCCAATGTTAAGGGGAGATTACCTCAATCTTTAATCCTCCTAATGTTAGTCACTAAAGTATGAGCAACAACCTATGGGTGCTACGTGCTATGCACACATGCACACACCTGATTCATGTAGTATCCAATTTCACACACTCTGAAATAGTCATTTTTGTAGCTCGAAATACCTTGACATTTGCGTGTTCATTATGAAGAGGTTGGGTTACAACTGGGGCGGGGTGATTCCGAAATTGTAATCTTTACCAATCCATACCACATGTCAACCCTGACATTTCCATGTACTAGAATAATGCTGAGTTAAAAAAGAAGAAGGAAATAACAGCAGACGACCTCACTCCAATCCTTACAGAGAATACTCCACTGGAAGTGGAGATGAAGCACAAATTCATGCAAGACTAGTCCATAATTGTAATATCACTAACAATTCAATTAATGGAACGCCATAAGGAATAGACCCTACATGCACATATGCGTATTTCCGTAGGGTTTGGGAAACTTTTGAGACGAACTATAGAACTGAAAACCTATATCTTATTCAGCCAAGGAACATTTGTCAGTATCTATTTCAACAAACAAAGTATGGCCAATTATGTATCACTATGTACACTTTGTATCACATCAAATATTTCATAGAATACCTATTGAAATAGGCATGGAACTGGCAGTGAATGTTTATTACATTCATGGCATCAATAATTTTCAACAAATCGTCTCTTCTTTAGTATCTCATACTACATGGACATCATCATATTTTTGTTTGCCCCAACCTCATGGAATCATCACAAAACTAAAGAAGTCCTTGACTCATAATGGTTGCCCGATGGTGGGACTCACTTTGGTGGGAGCGGTTCCGGCCTGCTGGACCAGTCCCAGATCCAGTTCTCCTCTCGTCCTGTGGCTGCTTCTCCCTGCCCCATCAGACCAGCCACGCACTTCAGGAGAAAGAGGAACAAAATGACCAATCATACAGCAAGTTGATAACACACCTTCATTTGTTTATATCCTACAACTTCAGGTGCCCCTCTTTGTCATTTTAGAAAAATCAATAAGATACACGTGACTTACAAATTGATCAATCATTCACATACAAATTCATAATATCCCCTCCTTTATCATACACTTATGAACTTTAAACTTTCTCATACGGTTTCAAGAATTTTCCTCAAAATGTAGACCTTGTGCTTTACATATACACTGTAGATTCTTTGGCAGGTCATCTAGTACTGCATACCCTTACACTGACAATATCATAATATTCATATAATATTATAATACTGACAACATCTTTTCTCCATATTGCAGTGGAAAAAGACAGTGAGCCTGTGGGCTCAACTACAAAATAGTATGTTTTTCATAATTTATGTAAATTTTGTATAACTGTTGAGTTTGATAGCTCAACAACTTGATCTAAATTTTGTCATGTGTGTTACAAAATTGAATTTTATCTGCAAAAGCAATGAAGACTCCATGATGTACATGTGCCTTTAACTCTATTTTTCTGTTACTTTAGTCAGGTTTAAAGAATAGTCCCCATGAAGGATCACTTACTTGATGTTTTTCTCCTGATCCATTACTGTAGATTGAGCCAGGGGCACTTGGGTTGGAGCTCAGTACTGGGCTGTGGGGTCCCTTGGGGCTGTAAGATACAAGACAGAAAGATCGACATGGTGATTTCACTCTTTAAGTGCCATATTTTGTCATCAGTAATGCAGTAAATCTCATTGACAAGACGTTTATCTGGCACACAAAGGGTACAAGGGAATATACTGAACTGGGAAGACAAAAGGCCTTCAAAAGGGTGATCATGAGCAATCTTCTTGACAATGGTTTTAAATTCATGTATTGTCCATTTGAGAAACTTGTTGAAAGTGATTTGCCCACAAATGATCCACATTTAGTGATTAAATTACTAATCCTCCAAATGTTCAGGCCGACCATTTTAAGGATTTGTGGTTTAATCACTAATTACTCTAAATGTAGATCATTTCAGGGCAACCCCCTTTCAGCAAGTTTCTCAAATGGACAATACAGGACTTTAAGGCTAGTGGCAAGAAGATTGCTCATGATCACACTTTGAAGGCTTTTTTGTCTTCCCAGTACAGTACATTTCATTTAAAGAAGATCAAAATACAAATGATTTATGACAATTATGTTTAAGCATAAAAGAAAATGTCCACATAGTACTTCATAGGACTGTTACTGCAGATTGTGTTAAAGCATCAAGGTCAAATGTGTCCAACTCCATAGCTACAAAAATGGAAAGGAAAGAAGAAATATATTGAATACAATGTGGAGTAAAAAGGGAAGCACACAAACAAGCAAAAACAAATTAGCCCAGTGGTTTGATGTACTGTGATAAGATATAATGTTTATCAAACACATATAGCAGAATCTTCTTTTTCCTGATGATTCCTATTTTATTTTAAAGTAACAAGTAAACATTTAGAGTAAAAAGATTTGTATTTAAAATAATAGAGAATATGTAGATCAACAGTACTGTGAGAGGAAATATTATTGTGGAATCTACTCCAGCAAGTACCATAATTGTTGCAAAATATCCTTATTTTGTCGCAAAATAAATGTCAAATGTCCGTCAGATAACATCCTGACCATGGACTTGACATGTCACTGTAGTCACACCCTGAAGAGTACCTTCAAGAACTATTTGCCCTAAAAGGGGGGTGGGGTGCAAATGCACCCAAAAAAAGTGAAAGTGGGAGAACCAAAATTGCCACCCACCCCAATGAGCATGCATGTGTGGGCTTTAGATCAATATTGGGAGTCAAAGGTACATGTAGTTTGCAGGTTGCAGGTCTGGAATTAAGCCTACATGTACTGTATGTCTCTGTCTACATGTATGTTGGCCTATAAAACCTAGTTCGCACAACCAGTCAGTCAGTCCATTTGACTAAAAGAGTCTGCCACTCACAGACTACAGGTGCGTCTTCATTAGCCCGATCAGACGAAATAGCGAGCTATTTTTCTGATCCGGGGAACTAGCCTGAAGTTGCAATCGCGTCTTCATTAGCTCGAAACTCGGGATACGTAAGCTTGAGCTCGGGTTGCATAAATTATACCGAGTTTCGCACATACCAGCAGTGTGCGACAGGAATAGGCCATGACCGCATGGCTTCGGTTGTGAGCTCGCATTCACGCACGTGTAAAAACCTATTACGTAAACAATGCCTCGTGGGCGCTGATGCATGCCGGGATCGAGAAATTTTCAGGCTAATGAAGACGCTCCGAACTAGCTCGAGCTTTTTCGCGAACAAGCTCGAGCTAGCTCCATCTAGCCCAAGATTTCTTGGGAAATTTTCTCGACCAAATAGCTCGCTATTTTGCCTGATCTGGCTAATGAAGACGCAAATAGCTAGCTATTTCGTGATCTGGCTAGCTAGCCGGATCAGAACAAGCTCGCTATTTTGCCCAGCTCGAGCTAATGAAGACGCCCCTTACATGTGCTGTACATGAAGCTTTGATATGTTTGTACCAGCAAGCCTTCAGGTCAAACAAGGTCAACTGTCAAATCAGGCTGTAGTCTCGTCTTCAAAACCCATTTGAGTCTATAGCCCCGTTCATATACCATATACCGCTATTATTACCGATGCACATCGGTAAGCAAGTTTCCAGCGAGCCGCAAAAGCACCGTTCATTTCCACCCCCAAAAGCCGTAATGTTGCGGTGTTTTGGACAGCTGGACTCTCTCCAAACCAATGGTGACATGCTCCGCTCAGCCATACGAGCGGTAGGATTAGCGACCAACAGGCCAGAGTGCGATGCTAAAGGCACAACATTTACGCCTATTTTGTGGACGCAGTTTATAAGATTCGCTTACCGCAATATTGCAGTATTATTACTAGGTCTCTATCCGCGAAAAAGCCGCAAAATAAGCGCAAAAAAGGAGGAAGCAAATACCGCATCATTTGAGCGATTCCCGGTCATATACGCAGCTATCGGTAATGCATCGGCAAAATTGCCGCAAATGTTGCGCCTTTTTCGCGGATAGGCGGTGTATATGAACGGGGTTAGAGAGAAAGAGAGAGAGAGGGAGAGAGAGAGAGAAAAAAGAGAGAGAGAGAGAGAGAGAGAGTATTATTACTAGGGAGAGAGAGAGAGAGTATTATTACTAGGTCTCTATCCGCGAAAAAGCCGCAAAATAAGCACAAAAAAAAAGAGAGAGAGGGATAGAAAGATGATAGAGAGAAAGAGAGAGGGAGAAAGACAAAGAAATTGAGAGAGAGAGAGAGAGAGAGAGAGAGAGAGAGAAACACACACACACACACGCACACACACACACACACACAAACACAACTAGTGACAGTATGAAGGTACAATGTTCATGTAAGGAAGAGATGAAGGAAGAAGATGGATAGACAAAGGGAGAAGAAGCAAAGGGAAAGAGAAGGACTGACAAACAAACATCCAGTTGAGTGGCCAAAAACCAGAACAGTAAATAGAGCCCACTGCTTATTGAGGATAAACATGGAACATGAACACAGGGATTGTTATCTCTCATACAAGGAAGACATGAACATCATTCATTCTGAGCCAGGGTTGAGATCAAAGGAGTTTGATGACGCACATTTCAGCGCCTTTATCATTGCCGTTTTTTGTTTGTATTTGAGGATAAACATCAACATCATGAACACTACCAGTCCTTACCCTCAACACAAGGATGACTTATATTTACAAATGTACACAAAGTGATTTTGTCAACATATTTGAATGTACACTGTACATTTACATGTATGTAGTCAGCAAAGGTCTCATTTAAGTATGAGTGCCCCCCCCCCCCCATCCATCAAATACAATTGTGTGTGTGTGTGTGTGTGTGGGGGGGGGGGCCTACAGAACACACAAGCTTCCTTGAACTAGTTCAGAAGTAGTTCAATGTGAACCCCTTGTATGATCTGGGGGGCATCAACGACTCGTGGCACTTCAGCACGTACACATTGCTGAATTCCCAGCTGGTGCTCCTAGAACTTATAGACTGAGGTGAATAAAAGCTTTTAACGAGCACATACTAAGCACGCGTGGATCAAAAGATTTCCAAATGACAGTCATTATCTCCTCATGAGATTATCTCTAATGATTAATTACTCCCTATTTCTCCTCACTTTTCAGACAGCTTTCTCCTTTTCCAGACCTCAATTCTCTAGCTTTCTCCCGATCATTATATTTTCAATGCTCTGCTATTCATAATTCCTAATAGTTTGAATAAATGTTACTGATGTCATTTGCTCATGCCATTTTTCCAGTAAAAAAAATAGATAGCGTGTACTGATTGACATAATCTACACAACAGCTCAAAGGAATTGGCATAGGGAAAATGAAAGGGAAAAAAGGGAAGGAGCCGCAGTTTTAAACCGTGGTATATTTTGTCCAGTTAAGCATGAAACACAATGCTTTAGCCTAAAAAGCATCATGTTTCATGCTGAACTGCACAAAATATACCACGGTGTAAAACTGCGGGTCCTTCCCTTTCTTCCCTTTCCCTATGCCAATTCCTTTGAGCTGTAGTGTATATTTTACCTTACCATGTGCAGTCTGTTCTTTAATATTATTAACATAACTTTTCATAGTTCCAATATGTATTTTTTACATATTGTAAAACACAGCTTTGTATTTGGAATTGAATGTTAACCTGTTCCATGATTTGTATAAATAAATAAAGATTGAATTGAGTTGATACATGTACTTAGTGGAATTGTGATTACTTTACAGACATGTACATCAAACAGAATTTTTTGTGCAGAAAAAAATCCTCTGAATATACTTACCTGGGAAAATCAATTTTCTGTAAAATTTAGAAGAAATTTAGAGATGTATTGCATGTGTAATCCTGGCATGCTGCGCTAGCTATCGGGTTTAAACACTGATTCTAGAAAAATTGGATTTACCACCTTATAAAGTACCTCTGTAAAGGGACACAAAAAAGTTTGCAGGACACTAAGAGGGAATATACTGTACTGGGAAGACAAAAAGCCTTCAAAAAGGTGATCATGAGCAATCTTCTTATCAATGGTCTTAAATTCATGTATTGTCCATTTTAGAAACTTGCTGAAAGTTATTTGCCCTCAAATGATCTACATTTGGAGAAATTAGTGATTAAATCACAAATCCTCATGATGTTCGGCCGAACAGTTTGAGGAGTTGAGATTTAATCACCTTTTTTGGAAGGCTTTTTGTCTTTCCCCCAAGGATCATTCAAACTGCACAGACTGTCATAATCTCTGGATGGGATGACCATCAATGATATATTACGTCCGATCCAACCAGCTCATGTTATTTTAAGAATTTGCATAAAATGGAAACATCCTTGTGTTCCAGTGCTATCACATCCTGGATCAGGTGTAAAGCAATTATGCCTTATTTAGGATTCATTTTGTTCCCTTTCTCACATCTGTACATTTAGTTGAAGCATTCACATGTGATGTAAGTGATAAATCCATTCATCCAACATGCTGCATGTATGATAGTGAATACACTCTACATGTCAGTTGTTAATGAGTGCAATAAGGCAAAGGGGGGATTGCAATTATTATTATTCTACCTTGCTTTTTATGGAACAAATATCCATACATGTACATGTACTACTTGCATGTTTTGCACTAATATATCTAGATATTTCTTCTTCCACATGGGCTCTTGTGTTATTTTCAGGTATGTTTTTTTTTTTATATTGCGGGGGCTACATTTAAATGATCCTACATGTACAATACATTTTTTTTTCTTCTGAGTATGCTCAGGGTGAGCTCTCACCAATGTTGATTTCTTGTGGTACAGTATAATGATACCTTGTGAAAATATCTGTACCCCCAAATTACTATACAAATTGTTTTTAGTAAGATTTGCATGTGAATAAACCCTTCCTGTGTATTAAAGGGCATATACTGTACTGGGAAGGCAAAAAAGCCTCCAAAAGGTAATTGTTAGCAATCTTCTTGTCAATGGTCTTAAATTCATGTATTGACCATTTTAGAAGCTTGCTGAAAATTATTTGCCCTTAAATGATCCACATATGGAGTAATTAATGATCAATGATTAAATCCTCAAAATGTTAGGGCCGAACATTTTGAGGATTTGTGATTTAATCACTCATTACTCCAAATGTAGATCATTTGAGGGCAAATAACTTTTAGCAAGCTTCTAAAATACAATTACATTTTGAAGGCTTTTTTGCCTTCCCAGTACAGAATATGCCCTTTATGTTACTAAAATATGATATGTAAAATCAGCCCTGGCATTGCAGGACCTGATGGTGCATGCATGGACATGGTAGTGTAATTAGGTATATCAAATAGGCCTACCAACATGGTATCAAAATACACACATCCCAATCCCAATGGTCCCTGCTGTGAAATGCTGCAATTAGCCGGGTTTAATCCACGTAAGAGAAGTGAATGAATTAGGTTGCATCTCATACATGCACATAAGTGATCAATGCAGAAGGAGGCCATACCAAGAGCCTTGGCCTAAATAGGAGGTAAAAATAGCTTTGGAAAGGGGACAATTAAATCATGATGATGCATGAAGTGTATGCAGAGTGGTTGAACGTCTTTCACAACTATATAGCACTGTGTACACTATACTGTCACTATGACCAGGTCTATAGTTACAGGGACAAAATTTAAAAAGGGACACTTTGAAATTTTGTCCACGGTACAAAAGACCATAGCGTTTACATAAAGATGAAGGTATTACAATCTGAACAATACTTGTGTGGACTGATTATTTGTAACATGTAAATAAAGGAGGTAGATACATTTACAGGTAGTCCAGAAAAAGTTAGTCAAAATAAATGAAAATGTGATTTCAAACATTTCAGACATCATACATTACATGGCAATGAAATCCTGTAAGTACAATGAAGCTGAATAGAATTAAAAATAAACAAATCCGAAAACAGATTGGAAAATATCTAAGAAAATTCAGAAAGTTGGTACTGTTTGAAAATTATGATTACTTCAATTTACTTCTTCGACTGAATTCTGATGATTACCAGTACTGTATCTCCTTCCAGGGCAACTCAAAATGTGCACAATGAACATTGTTCTTGTGTGTGCAGTGCGTGACCAAAACAATACCCAGAGGTCGACAGAGCAAGATTATCTAAGCTTTGTGATAAAAATAACTCTCATTAAAGGGAATATAATGTTCTGCCCGAACATTTTGAGAATTTGTGATTTACTGTAATCACTAATTACACTAAATGTCCATCATTTGAGGGCAAATAACTTTCAGCAAGTTTCTAAAATGGACAACACATGAACTTAAGACCATTGGCAAGAAGATTGCTCACGATCACCTTTTGAAGGCTTTTTACCTTACCACTTTTACCAGTACAGTATACACTGTATGCCCTTTAAGTATGCCTGATTTTTCTCAAACCTTCGCTTATCTGTTTCTTTAATGTTAGAACAATTTCAATTCAATCTGATATTAGGGTTTCATTCACCCAATAAGTCGGGTCGTTTTAAACAGCAAAACAAAGTTTCAATTCCAGTCAAATTTTAGATGCTATACACATCCCTGCTCCCAAATGGCTGGCGACCCAATCCAAAATGTGGAGTGCTTCATGAGGTCATTGCAACATACCTTGCATTCCACAATATACATCATAAAATATGAGAAGCATTTTAAAGCCACTGTAGCAGATGAATATATTTTGATAAGGCCATAAAAGCAGCTGTTGCAAAATTTTAGCTAACTAAATATTGCATTTGAATCTTTTACAGATGTCATAAACATGCAAACATTCATTAGCTTCAACTGCTTGATCATAACACTTCTTGTCCTCACCCTTGGACTGAGTGAATCTCATCACTTGTGCATGTACAGTAGAAACAGGTCATGTACAGTTTATAATTCTACAATAAATTTTGCATACTACATCACAAAAAGCAAAAGCTTTTAGGTAATCCAAATACAGGTTAAGAGGACTGAGCTGCGAATGCAATGTTATTCTTGATAAATTACAAATGATTGAAATCATAAAAACATGTCTTGAAGTTGAAAAAGTAAATTCTTTCTTCTGTCATAAACACAAATCATTCACAACATTATTTACAGAAGCAGAGTATGACTGTACTTTTACTTCTTTAATTTACATGTATAAATTTACCTGTAGAATCCACTGCTACATGTATTTTGTAAGTACATGTACATGACAGTGAAAAAATTAATTTTTTAATTTCGGGGGCTCCATTTTCATTTTTTGGGAAATTTTCGGGGGCTACTTTTTCAACTTTCGGGGGCTACTTTTTCCATTTCAGGGGCTACTCTTTTGGGGGGCTACTTTTTCATTAATTCACAAAAGGATACTATTTGTTCAGTTTATTTAGTAGGCTTACTGGCTAATATATCTTTGTTTGAGGTTTGGGGCTTCCTGCTTCATATGTATCCATTAACTTATTAAAAAGTAGTCATTTATTTTGTTATTTATAAAGTCGTTGAAAACTTTCGATGCATTGATTTGATGCAAGGACCGTTTTTGAAAACGCACTTCACCATTGACTCAGTCAATTTGACAATGTACATGTGAGTGAACACATGTCAGCATTACATCAAATTCAAAATGAAATAACACAACAGCAACATACTCAGTCAGTCACAGGCGAGAGTCACAGGTCACACCATCACATGCTGATAATCATAGGCTCATAGTACAATTCACATTACATGTACAAATGACACAGACACTCAGGCCGTCAGGCGTTAGGCCATGTAAAATTGATTCCATGTTGATCATCCCCGCCCGCTTCCTTCTTTCCGCCCGCCTCCTTTTTTTTATATTTAATATATTTTCTTTTTATTCAGAAAACAACACAAAGTTCTAAAATATGCATCTTTTCCACCGTTTCTTCAAATGCGCTGTTCAAATATTATTGAACAAACAATCTAAAACTCTAGATAAAATTGTAGGGACAGTGATTTTCCGCGTCAAAAATATGGTCTTTTCCCGTTCCAGCAGGTGAAAATGGACATTCCGTTTCCCAATAGACTTTGTGTAGCGGTACATGAAAAAGTGACAATTCCGTTTACACAGAAAGTCAATACGAATTGAGTAGCGATGTCAAAATTTGTATCAGCCACTGTACCAACAACTCATTAGAATCCATTCTAATCGGGTCAATCGGCGCACAAAAAAGATTTTGACAAACATATTTAACATAAATACATCCTCACCTTTCATATTAATAGCATTTTGTCGCGATTAAGTAGAATGTTATCGGTAATTTAGGGGTTTTTTTGACATCGTTTTGATCAGTCAACGATTGTTGCCCATCCGCCATTTTGGATATCGCGATATCTTTGAACGTAGAGGGCAGCAACACAAGTCCGTGTTCAGAGCCGGAATATACATACGGTGTGTGCATGTTTTCCATGCGGCCGACCACGGCCAGGGTGAGGGTGAGGGTGAGGGGTACAATCATAGAGTTCAATACGTACGCCGAGAATTGCCAGTTTTTTCTCCGGGCTGGCAATTCTCTACTATCACTCGATATCGTTGCGCTGGGTTTCATCGCGCGCTGTGTACGAATGCGGGCTGATAAAATACGTCTAGAACCTAGACTACTGGCGGCCCGGTCCTGGGAGCGAACGGGGAAAAAGATCACGCCCTGGGAGCCTGCACAGTACACACGCACCGCATGAGATGTATGCGCACTGCATTCATTATTCATGCTCACGCGTACCGGTTATCATACATGGACTATGCATTCGTATCGGGCGCGCGCATCGAAGAAACGCTAGCTATCTATGCGTGCGTACACACACGTTCGTTGCCTCGTTAGACACGACATCATCGACTAACTAGCCATTTGCGCCAATACAGTGAATGCTGCATGCAGCAGTGAGTCGGTGAAACCGATCAGTGTTTGCTCGCGGGCTCTCGCCGCCGCGCCCAGGCCCAGCTAGTGGCGCGAGAAGAGAGCGGCTGCTTGTAGTCGTGCAGCAAATGTTACGGGGGCGATTTCCTATTTTTGTGTCGCCCCCTAAATTGCATTTTTGGCCTGTTTCGGGGGCTCTTATAGGTGTTTCCGGGGCGAATTCGCCCGCCGCCCCCGTGTATTTTTTTCGCTGGTACATGAAGATCATTTCTATCATCAAGATAACAAACACACTTACATGTAATGCGTTCTGTTCTATGTCCCCTTATTAATGAACTTACAGTACTAAAACAAAGTAGACACTACATGCACTTAACCCTGGCCCCTCCAGCCCAGAGTCAGAACCAAAATATTGATTCTGAGCCAACTTTGCTGAATCATAGCACGTACAGGTTCAACACGCAATAAAAAAAGGTCAAAATGACACATTTCAGAGGGATTCTAAGCCTCCAGAACCCCATCAAAAAAGTTCGTGCAAACTTTAACACATTCTCCCAACAAAGCTGGCAATTGTTTACAAACTGTCATCACCATTTTTGATATGTTATGATTTGTATGTGTGAGTGTTTGTTTTAAGAAGTTCTAAAGAAGCTGTAAATCCTTTGTTGGACAGGGGTGGAGGGCACTAGAGGTTGTTCATTCTTTACATCCTGAATCACCATGTTGCTGTTCTGGTTTGTTTTGGTTTGGTGAAATTGGCGTTGTGTCTTGTATACTGTGTTTAATGGATGTTTGTGTACCTCAGTGTTTGCAAACGTGTGTGCATGGGTGTATGTATGTTTGTGTGTGTATATATTACATGTGTGAATTGGCATGAATGTTGTGGTACATGGGTGTACATGTATTGTGTAAATATGTGTGTGTGGCTGCGTGTGTGTGTGTGTTTGTGTGTGTGTGTGAATATATATCAATTAGCATTGTGCATATAGAGGTACATGTATGTCTCCGGGAGCGTGTGCACGTTTGTGTGTACGTGTGTGTGTACAGTGTGTATTTGTGTGTGAAATTTTATCTATGAATGTGTGCATACATAACACAAGTTGGGGTATCATCTTTTGTGTTTGATGTGTGTGTGCATGCACGTGTGTGTATAAAACAAAGGGGGGAGCGGAGTGCATGGACAGAGGCTGTACGTAGCTCACTACGAATACAAAAAACTGGGCCACATAGATTTGACCTGAACCAGGTGCCAACTCTTCTGAAAAAAAAAAAAGAATTGATTGATTAGGGCACATATGGAGTCTACCAACAAGTACAAGAGGGATTCCTTTCCGCTCTGAGCACCGCTCTGCAGTGCACTCCTGGGTATCACTGTCTCAGTATTAGGGACCTTTCGATTTGGACGTACCGCCAGGCGTCACTGTGAATGATGTCACTTTTACGCACCGCGCATGCGTCAACGTCGACCCCTCGGCTCAACACCCCTCGGCTCAACGCGTTCACCCGGGTTTTCACCGACCACCCAATTCACTCGCGCCGGGCTCATCCCGTGCTGTCTATGACGTCATACTCCTCTCGACATGGAAGGTGCCGGAGGAAGATTATGCTGAGTTACAGCAAATCAGTGGGAAGTTCAGCTATTTTTCCTTTTATTTTTTGAAACAAAATATAAATAGCTATATTACCAGAAAGTTCATCTTCTTCTCACTTAACATGAGCACCACTTAGAGGAACTTGTAAATATGTTTAATGTTATGTATTACTGTTATCATGATTCCTGTTTCTTTTCACCTCCTGCAATGCAGATTGTCAACATTGCTAGCCTGAGCGACGCAATCTACTTGACATTGAACTTGAACATTCAGTAGCTCGAAGCAAAGAGTTTACAGACTCATTTATGTTGACAATTTGATAGTCTCTGGCCGGGTATCTTTCTTCTTCTCTGGCACTTGCAAGTTGCAGAAATGATCCACAGCCGTGATTTTAGCTCCGTCCTTGAAGATCTTAATCAGTATTGTCTGACAAAACAAAGGCTGAGACCTAAGCGTGAATTCAACCTGGAGGATTTCCCTGATGATAATGCCAGCTTATCAAAAACCGTCAACTATCCCTGTCTGAATATAAACAGTTCCAAGATTTACACCTTGGTGTAAATAAGTGCCGTGAAGCCAGACGATGTTAGACTGACAATGAAATATCATCAGACTCGGAGCATGTGTTGTTATTACGCCAGGATTTACTCTTTGATGTTTGAAAGGACATTGAATAACTCAAAGACTGGGGGGGCATAGAGGAACTTGTAAATATGTTTAATGTTATGTATTACTGTTATCATGATTCCTGTTTCTTTTCACCTCCTGCAATGCAGATTGTCAACATTGCTAGCCTGAGCGACGCAATCTACTTGACATTGAACTTGAACATTCAGTAGCTCGAAGCAAAGAGTTTACAGACTCATTTACCACTGACGTACCAACTACAGCCTGTCAGCTAGGTACCTGCTTGCTCTGTCGTCTACCAAGTTGCAAATGCACACTTCAGTCCCACTTATACATTTTAACCGCGCCCGTATACGTATTGCCACCAGTGGGGAGATCAGTGATTGCCACGCGGGCCACCCAACTGACCTCTATCCACCGATGATGGCGCGCGCGCTTTTCACAGGGGCCATGACGTCACTACGTTGACTAGACGTGACGCCTGAAATCGAAACGCATTTCAGGAGCGGCTCAACGTAGGGAGTAAACGCGTTGACATGCGCCTGCCGCCGGGCGTCACATCACCCTCGTTCACCCAATCGAAAGGTCCCTATTAACCCAACAAAACATATTGTAGACATTAAACAATGTCTAGAGTATTGTATCACATCCAGTAAAATGATGCAGATTTGTTGAGCAATGTTCCATACATGTACGTAATCACTAGTTGCATTTAAGTTCCCTACAAAACTGCTTCACAAGCAAATTCATAAATTGATTTAGTAAGTTATTAAGTAATTTACGATATTCCTCTGTAAGTCTTATGAGATATTTATTATGATTGTTTATAATACAATATTTCACATCCCTACAAGTTAATATTCAATCTTTCTAAAAAAAATTTTAACCATTACATTACCAGGCCTTGAAAACTCTACTAGCTTACTTCACATGTTCATGCCAATGTTAATGAGAGAGTTACACGTACTTACATCATGATTAAACTGTTTCAGTTTGTTTCCTCTACATGTACATATAGCAATGCATTTACTGAATGTGACTTAAGGGAAAGCCATGCAAACTGTACCCCACTTAATCTTTTCCTGGCAGCCTTACAAGAAAAAAAATCAAAACAATTACATGTACATGTACGAACTTCCCATGAAGAAATACAAGTCACACTAACAACACAGTTGAAGACTGATTGACAGAGTTTTTGTATGTATAAACAGAAACTTATTGTCACGGGGATATAAATACATGTACATGTAGTCCAACAAACTGATATTAGGGATCAAGTTCATATAAGCTGGGAGAAAGAGAGCGAAAAGGGGGAGGGCGAGAGACAGGCAACTAAAAAAAAAAGAGAAAGAGAGAAAGAGAAAGCGAGAAAGGGAGAAAGAGAGAGAAAGAGGGAGAGAGAGAGAGAAAGAAGGAGAGAGAGAGAGAGAGAGAGAGAGAGAGGGGGGGAGAGAGAGAGAGAGAGAGAGAGAAAGGGAGAGAGAGACAGAGAGAGGGGGGAATAGAGGGCTACAGAGAGAGTTGCCTACAGTTATTCCATCTTGGTGAAATGCCAAAATAGCATAAGTTTGAGTGATCAAAATCGGCAAGGATTAAGGAAGGATTTATTAGCCCGACACTTAACACCATTGCATGCTGAGTCAAATATCACACTCAACATGGAGATCAGAATATTGAATGAGGCAGAAACATTTTGGTACAGTAAATGAAATAACAAATAAACTGTACACAACAACAGATTTTTCCATTTTAATGGACACTGCCATCATACATCCATGCAGTGCTTAACATCTTTCATCATTCTAAGAAGTAAGAACATACTGAGATGTGTCAAGGAATAGGTTACAAAAGTATTTGTGGGAGGCCCATTTTCAAGCTTAAAGGGTTACTAAATTAGAAAAATAAGTTCCCATTAATCTATGTAAAATCATCCACTGAAAACGAATTTCATATTTGTTTGCCGCAACAAAAAAACGCACACCTACAGTGACGTAAGAAAATTCAAAATGCCATAAATGCCAATGGCGTGTACGGAAGTCAACAAAAGACCATTTTTGTAATGTATTCACGACTTTTCCCCTAACTGCGTAGTAACGCATTATTGCATTCACCTGTATCTTGTCATTCATATTCAATGGATGGAATGCACTTTGAATCTATTAGTTGTTGCTACTCGGACAAACCTCGGACAAGCATTGGGGTTCCCATTGGTAACGTATTGTTTGAACGGCATGAATAAAATATTTTATTCACGCCGTTGGCATTTGTGACATTTTGACTTTTCTGACGTCACTGTAGGTGTGCGTTTTTGTCAAATTTTTGACAAAATGAGACTTTATTGCGGCAAACGAATGTGAAATTCGTTTTTAGTGGGTAATTTTACATAGATTAGTGGGAACTTATTTTTCTAATTTAGTAACCTTTAAATGTCTTGTAGTTTCCGCACCCTGATATTTTTCTTACATTATACCCTACAAAGAAAACAAACCATTCAGTAAGCTTTTGAGGGGGCTCTTTTCTGCATTGCAGGGTGCAGGGGCTACAGCTAATTACCCTAAACCCCTGTGTCATTTGTTTCCTGATTGATGCATGGACACATCACCATATGTTTTTAAAAATGAGCAAGGTTGAAACGCATGTACTGCACAGGCACATACATGTGCAATATGTCCCACCAGTAAGTACTAGTAATGTATCCTCGATTTCCAGGCCAAGAACTGCTCTTGATACTTGATCGATAACAATAAGGTGAATGAAGGGTAGTTTTACAATAAGCTAGGAAATACCTGTATTCACACCAGAGTATTTGCCACTTAAGCCAACCCTGGGATATGAGTCATGCAATCAGCTTGGTTAACAACAAAAGGTGTGAAAACTATGTGACCTTGGTGGGTACAATAACGGTCTCCTCCCAAATGTATACTATAGAACTGAACATTCTCTGTGTTCAATGTTCCTACATGTACATGTACATGTATTCATAATTGCATTAAACAGAATTATAAATCCTCCTCATCATCATACCTCACTATTACTACACATTTGCCATCTTTATTTGCTTTCCAGCAATTGCCAGCAATCATACTGATTGGGCAAAAACTTAATAACACACTGGAGCCATACATTGCATCATACTCTTGCTTCATGGGCTACATGCAAATCAATTAAGCCCCTGCATATTTTATTCACAAGTGCTATTTTTTTTATTTTTTCTTGTGGGGGAAGGGAGCCTCTTTTTTCAGTTTATTACCCTTCTCATAAACCTGATATATCACTCTTTCTTCATCACCTTTCTCTTCCCCTCCCCCCCCTCTCTCTCTCTCTCTCTCTCTCTCTCTCTCTCTCCCCCTCTCTCTCTCTCTCTCTCTCTCTCTCTCCCTCTCTCTCTCGCTCTCCCTCCCTTTCTCTCTTTCTCTTGTAGCATCTTTGCTCTTCAACAGCTGATGACATCTTCCAAACCATCACAACAACCACAACCACCATCACCATCCTCATCAACCACATATTGTTAAGAGACTCTCTCCAGGTATAACATTATCCATCTACAAGGAACACTGAAACACCAAACACAAAAAAATTACATTAATGTAACATCTAATAAAACTACATAGCATTAGTATGTAGGGGCAAGGGGGGGGGGGGGCTCCACATAATCATTTGTGTTAGATAATTCTATCTGAAAACTACTTTGGGAAAAACTAAAAATTGATGAAGAGGCATTCCTTCAAGAACAGTGTGAAATATGCAAGATATCTTTAGACTGTAGTCTCAGCAGGAAGGTGTTAGAACTGGAGTCGGAACGAAGAGTAATTTATTCATATACCAGTCGCGATCATTGATACCACAATAGAATATTTTACGCGTTTGGTTCTTTGATCCAGTGATGACCGCCGCCAAATATGCAAGACAAATATTGGATGCATTTAGAGGAATATACAATCTGCATGCGCAGAAGATTTCAGAACCACTTCATGTACTGAAGTACATGTGCAGTAGTAGTACATCTTATAATGATACGAATCTGCGAATTTCAGATTATATTGTTGCGTCGTTTTTGTGATAAATCAAGAATACTGTAGAAAACATGTCAGAAAAATGCCTCAATATCGCACATTGGGCAATCATATTTCCTTACAAATATCTTGTAAATCGTTTATTGAGTGTTTCACCTTCCATGGAAACAACGTCGATTTCGTGTCCGGAGATGTCCGAAAACGTTACGGACCAAATTCTTTCTACAATTTTATCAAAATTTCCCTTCGCTCACCTCCAAACTAATTCCCAGTGTGTGTAATAAGATCAGCTATGAACTCCCAGCGAAGGCTGAACGGTTGACATATTTCTCAAAACAGATTTTCTTTTGTTATTCAGAGGAAGGCACTGCCTCATTAGAAATACAGCGTATTGTTTAAAACACCTGAATGTCTTGAATTTTTATGAGGCGGTGGTCATCATGGATCAAAGGAAGTCTATCCGAGCGCAGTCCATCCATGATAGGTCCATGGTCTCAGAGACAAACCTACATGTGTACATGTAACAAAATAAGTTTCATAAATCCTTTTTCATTTGCATAATTTATTCAAGCTTGTGCAAGGCATGTTTACTTTAATGCAAGAGTGCCATACTGACCATCTTGTGCTTAGCAACACAGCGTTCATGCCTGTGTATTGTTGGCCTCTCTCCACATGGTTCATGACAAAGGAATAGTCCACTGTGGTTTCAGACACACGAAAATGTTGACTTTAACTCTTTCATTTTCTAAAAGATCAATAAAACCTTCAAAAAGAAAAAAATAACAACTGTGCTGACAGGTTAATCACAGTGATGCATTGTAGGTGACCCATGTGAATTTGTGTTGGGGAGCATCTCCTTGTGACGGACAGTACATTTCTCCAAACCTACCTTCCACCTTGTGAGCCCTCCCTGGATGTCGATCTGCTCTCCCTCTGAGCCTCCATCAGGAGCTTCTCCATGTTGGTGCCAAAGTGGATGCCTCCCTGCCGACCGTTCCCCGAGCCTGTGCTATAGGGGGTGCTGGAGCCCCCATGGTGTCCTCCTCCTACTCCTCCTCCTCCTCCGCCAAGCAGCGGCTCGTTGACTCCGATCCCCTGCTGGGCGTATTGCAACTCTACCCATGACTCTGTGTGTTGATCAAAGAGAAAAGTATGACTGACGATTTGAATTCACAAACAAATACAGGACCATTTTATTTGAGTAAATAAATTTTACATCTAGCTCAATCCTTACATTAATGAGATTTAATCAATGAGAAATAGCTGAAACTACATGTCGGGAATAGAAGAGTATAAATAATAGGCTACTATGGCGGAGGCCTTCAATAAGGTTTGAAACAGTCAGTTAGGTAACGTCAGTTAGGTAACAATAATTTACATGCATACTTCTTTATATTCATCATTATCATTACATGTACTAGTTTTAAAGCAATCAGTAGCCAAAGATAGTTTTTTGTTACCGCCGTACTAATGAATTTAAGGAATCAGGCTTGACTAGCACTTGTGCTAACTTCTGATTCCCATTAACAACTTTCACTTATGTATAAAATTGTGTACAATGCTGCATCATGAGTAACATGCTTTATTTCTACGTTCATTGTGAGATTCATGCCAGTTTTGTTTGATAATTTGTTTCTTTATTTCTTTGTCAATTCAGTCATGTACAAGTTTTTGTATTGCTATTGATGATGGAGAAGTTGTTAATAAATGCAATTAAATTCAATTCAAAAACATTTACAAAATCGAGGGCCGAAGTGGTTACTGCCGTCTTCTTAATCTTAGCTTACGCCGCACATTCAATGCGTTGCTGTACCATTGCCTACATGAATGTAGCAGCTGCCTGCTGCTGCATTACAGTACCGACATAGTCGTCCCACAACCTCAGCCTTTGCTAGGCCGTCGGTCCTCCGTCAAAACACTTGCATTGCACCGTACCGGCACCTCGGTTCCACTATCGCAAGAAGCGCAGCGAACATAAAAAAAATTATGACAGCTGAACGCGCTAATGACATACAATTCAATAATACTAAGTATTTTCATGAAATTATTACAAATGCGTACCATTCAGAGAGTCATCCTGGTCACTCCTAGGAGTAGATGTCATCTTGAATCGCTGTCAGTTGCAGAAAAATCTAGTTTGTTATGATGTCTTCGTCTGACTCGGCAATAAACTCATACGATTGTTGTTTACGTGACGTCTCTCTCAGGTCGTGTTTTGCTTCCGCTTTGGGCTTGTGGTGCGCAACCTATCTATCTCTGGGCAAATTAAATATCTCATTTTGGATTCCAAAGATTAAATTACCTTTCTTTTTTTTGCAATAAAATGGATCATAAACATCCTACATATTGTTTGACCCTATCAAATGTGTATCAATATAATCTAAATGCTGTTTTAATATATACTATATTTACAGAGAGCATATTTCTACTTACGAGAGCTTTGGAGGATCATGCACCCCCGGTAATTCAATGACCCTGTTAAATACAGTCGATGACGCACTCTGCAGGGCTCTTTCGATAGCGCACTCGTATGATTCTTGCGCGAAATCCCTTGTTATCTATTGTTCGATTACAGTAGATCTGGGCATGAAACAAAAGCAATCCTAGTTTGCTTGACTTGGCATTATAACGTGGCAAGTTATGTACTGCAAGCTGAAAACCATTGAGATTCTGCTTGCAGGGGACAAAGACAATTATAGTTGAAAGACGCATGATAGAGATCGATTGAGCGTGAGCGAGAGAGAGAGAGAGAGAGAGAGAGAGAGAGAGAGAGAGAGAGAGAGAGAGAGAGAGAGAGAGAGAGAGAGAGAGAGAGAGAGAGAGAGAGAGAGAGAGAGAGAGAGAGAGAGAGAGAGAGAGAGAGAGAGAGAGAGAGAGAGAGAGAGAGAGAGAGAGAGAGAGAGAGAGAGAGGGGGGGGGGGGGGGAAGGGGGGTATAGACAGACAGAGAGGCACATGCATACGTGCAAGAGAGCAAGCACACGCACGCAAGGGGAAAATGGTATATGCGGTAACACAGACAGAGATGAGGCAGAGATAAGAAGAAAACGAGAATGAAAGAGAGAGACAGAGACCAGGGGAGAGGGGGTGGAGAGATTGAGGGAGATAAAGGTGAGGTATAGAAGGAGGGATACAGAGACATAAGGGGGGAGAGTAATATTCAAACGGTGTTTAGGGATCAATCTTGAAACGAAACGAAACACGCTTTTAAAAAGATATTGACATAATTTGACAGTACAATGTATGTCATTTTTTTTTTTTTTTTTTTAGGTAGAACGCTTCTTCTTCACTCACAATGATTGAATATGGGTTATTCAAATAACCGTTTACATCCTACCACTGTAACCAGGTACCCTTTTATAATATGCTCTTTGGTGGAGAGTCTATATTTTTATATGGAAATGCTTGTTCTTAACTTTCTTTCACACTTAACCATGCAGAGTATGTGCTACAAACTATCCTTTTATTTTCTCACTCCTTAACTTTCCCATGCTCTTTTTATGTTCACCCTACCCCTATTTTCATGTCAACCTTCTTTAACATTACTGTCCCTCTCCTATTCTGATTTTTTTTCTCCCTTCTATCAATCATCCCGTCCTTCCGATCCACCTTCGTCTATCGATCTATCTCCATCCATTTCTCCTAGGTTTATGATAGCACCCAGTTTCTATTTCTGCAATTCTGTTGATGTCATCAAACCCGAAACATGGACCATGAGTTATATTAAAGAATTGTGTGCATAAATCACCTGTCAAGCAAGTACAAGCACAATGATAATCACATTCTCTTATATTTCCTCCCTCTCTGAAGCTGTTTACGCTCATCATCTGGTACACATCAACATATATATACACACTTCACTCACCCACTTTCATTTTCTCCCCAGCCATCTTTCTTGTACACACTGACCCAAACAGTATCATGTATACATATACTTTATCCTCAGTCTTTAAGTGGCTGTTTACACATATATATATTTTTTATTTGTCTATTTATAAGAGTTATTTACACACTTTTACTCACCTCCTTTCATTTTCTCCACAGCTCTCTTTCTTGAACACACTGACCCAAATACTGTATATACATATACTTTATCCTCTGTCTTCATTTTGCTATCTTGTTGCGATTTCGGTATCTTTTGTGATTTCTTTCTACCGGTACTTCCATATACCTGGTAAACAAAATATATGTTTATCCAATAGAGTTTCAATCTCACATTTGATTGAATCATTTATTTTGAGGTTGATATGACAAATGCAAAAAAATGACACATATCAAATATTGTGTTTGTAAACATGTTTAATAACATGTTCAGTTCTCTACGTGCAGATGATTCGTCTCAACATATTTCAAGCAATACGACATATCCCATTGAACATACATAAAAGATCTGAGATAATAATAATCATATCATTTGAAAAACTTTTTATCTTGTGCATATACATTCCTTACAAATTGTACTATTTGTAAAGTGAAAATAATTCTTAAATTCAGTAAAAATAAAATCATGATTTTTCTTAAGAATGAAGTCATGTGGTAATCTTAATAGAATGAAATGGTGTTTGTCAGAAACTGTTTTTTTTATTCAAAGGATTTCATGATTAAAATTGTGCAAAATGTTACAAGATGCATGCGCAAAAGCACAGGTCTCCCCTTATTGTATATTAATGCAATCAATTGCATGTCATGAATAATACCCATCCACTTCTGTTATGTCATATAGATTCAAATAACTAGTCAACTTATAATAAGATGCAGGATAAATATGGTACTAGCCTAGTTACTAGGCTGAGGAGAGCATGATCACACCTGAGTCTGTAAACAACTTTGTCTGGTAATACAGACTAGGCCCTAATCCCCCTGACTGCCCTGGATCCTCTTCCTTGCCTCTCCACAGAGATGGTTTATTCTAGTTGCATATCAAAGGAGTCATCCTGATTGAAGAAATCCCTCTTTAACTCTACAGTGAAACCTGTCTATAGTGGCCACCCAAGGGAAACACAAATTGTGGCCTTTATAGACAGGTGGCTGCTATAGACAGGTTCTTTAACACATGATCTCTCTCTGGGGGAATTATTTTAGTGGCCACTAAAGACAGGCTGGCTGCTATAGACAGGTGGCCGCTAAGACAAGTTTGACTGTATATGTATTATTGATGCATTTTGGCACAAGTTATACACACAAATGCAACAGAGTAGCAATTCATCTGGCACAGCATGTTGTTTTTCATCAATTTGTGTTATTGGAATTCAAATCCAAATCTTGCTCATAATACTTCCAATGGCACGATGGGGGTAGAATATAATGTAGTTATATAAGTATAATAAAAAGATATCAATAAAACCTTAGTCATTTGTTACTTGTGACCTACTTAAAAGTAGAATCTTGTGAAGAACCAGAAGGTGCTTATACTAGGGAAATTACTGACATGAACGCATCAAATATTATATACCGGTAATACCTTGGTCAAGCTTTACTAGAGAATAATCCAACTTGTACAAATAACTGACCTCTAGATATCCTTAGATGCTGAGAGACAGGGAAAGAGAGAGATAATGTCTGCCAAAGCTTACTTCATAGCAATTTAATAGGCACTGATGTCATTACTTAATACACACATAATATTAATACAGCCCAGATAATACTTGCTTTTGTAATATTGTGTTGATCCCCATAACTTGGTATGACAACATTGTCACCTGCAAAATTGTTCTCATGTCAATTTATAAATAATAAAATTAAACAGTTGAGGTGGTACATATCTTTATTTTGCTCTCTCCCTCTTTCTATCTCTCAATTCATCCTATATATAATGTAATTAATTAAAAGGATTTTCATACTTTCAACTTTCAGCTTATTATAAAAACCCTTCCGTTTGATTTACCTCCATTTTGTACGATGAATTATAAGATGTACTTCATTACAATCGGTCAAGCTTCAGCTTATCATGAATAGGCAATTACTTGTACCCACTATTGTATTAATAATCAGTTGATGTACTGGAAATCAAGTAGAAAATAAATAAATCAAATATGAGGGGCTATTATCACGCAACCTCAACGCCATCTCAAGGCATCTGTGGCACTTTAAATATACAGCTACACGCTCTCTGCACATGGGCGCAATTCTATGAGACATCACATGCAAAACATGTGTAGAGTATCAACGTGTGATATCACATTAGCATATTGAAGTCCTCTGGATCTACCGGTACACTATGCGGGCAGAGCAAGTTGAGGTGACCATTCCAGGGGACTTCCTTTCAAATTGCCCTGCACGTATTGTAGTCCAGTTGAACAGCTCACGGGAGTGACATTGTTCAGAACCAGAAACCTACACAACAATGTGTGTGACAATACCAATTTGGTACTGTACACACTGGCAGCTTCTTTTTTAAGCATGTACACAGACATGGATGTTGACTGTCCTCATATTGCAGTTACATTTCCTCGGAAAGAGACTTAAGTTATAATCGGATCTGGTCAGTTTTTCCTCTTCTTTCCTTTCTGTTTCTTGAGGGCAGCCTTGCTTCCTCCTTTGGCCAAGGATGACCACTGGCCTGTCGCCTTCTTCTTCATTCTATGGCCAGACATTGAGACGGAGAGGGAGAAAGAGAGACAGAACGTGAGACAAAGTGATAGAACAAAGAGAGAGTGAGTGTGAGTGATGAACAGAAACACATGGGAAGGAAAGATTGAGACAGAGAAAAATGAATAAAGAAAGAAACAGCGATACAAACATGTATACAGAGAAAGAAAGTAAAGGTTACAGAGAAAGACAAAATAGGGAGCAAAATACAAAAGAAAAGGGAGGCAGAAAATATCAAAAAGAGAAGGGAAATAATGAGAGGGAGAAAGGTTGAAAGAGAGAAAGAGAACGAGAGAGAGAGAGAGAGAGTTAGTTATAAAGGAAAACTTTTGTGACAGGCACAATTGTACATCTTTTAATATTCCACATTCTTTCCTAAAATGTACATATAAACATCTGAACAAAAAAAGCTCAGAAAGATGGGTCAACACAAAACCAATATGAAAAATAACAGCCCAGAATACAATTCATTGCTTGTATTAACTCTTTGCCCGCCACGCACACTATCTCCCCTGCGCCACATTAATTTCAGGGTGCCAGATTCAGAGGGGTTTTGCATGCACTGTCTTATTCAACTCGCAAATAAGTTTTTATTGGTTTGTCGTGATGAAAAAATGTGTAGCAAAGTGTAAGAGAAATTAATACTCTTGCCAATGCTATGATTTTTGTCATGTATAATATCATAGATTCTGAGAATTTTAACTTTACATTCTGTCTCCAAATTATCGTTTTGGAGGGTATTTTATACCTCTTAATTTCCTAATAAAGGTTATTCTCATAGAAGTTAGTTCATAGAAAAGATGTGTTCTTTAGCTTTTGTTACATACCAAACCCATGTCTTTATGGGAATAATGAGCGAAGCAATTAAGGATTTAAATGGGGCATTCAAAAAGAGTAAGCTAACAATAAACTAAACTCCTCCTTTGAAAGTGACCCTGGGTACTACTCAATAGACCTCCTGTCTTGGGAGACTTCCTGCCTATTGATACTTTGATCCTCTTATTGTTATATAGGGTGTATATGTATACAATGCAATGCACACGTTGCTATTGTATGTGTGTGCGCACAATCAATTAAATGCGTTCCGTATGCATTGTGCGCGAACTGTGACTTGAGTTGAACTTGGCAGCCCGCTGTATGTGCCGCGAGTTGAACGAAGTGGGCAAAGAGTTAAGTCTCAACCATACAATGCGCATCATATCTTGCGTATGAATTGCATCATTCGTTTAAGCATTACCAATGGATACAGTACATTTCTCCACTGAAATGAAGGCATGAAATTAGTTCTGTAATATAATCCTTCTCACCTTCTATTAAGCTGCTGTCTGTTAAGTGGAAGATATGCATATGGATCCTGCTTTCCCTTCTTCTTAATATCTCCTCCGGCTTTCTGGAATTTCACAAGAAGGTTAACAAACAGAACAAGGTAGTGATACAAATATATGACATGGTCTCAAACTTTAGAGAAAAGCAGATCAAATAATACAACAATGCTGATAATGATGAGTAAAATTTTACATGACAGAAAATGGAAAGAAGAAAAAGATACATTTGCACTATCCCATGAATTAAACAATGATGGCAACAATATCAAGCAGGTTGACGCAATGATTATATTTAACACAAATACATACCACATTTCAATTAGTTGGTCTTTGGGGGCACAACAAATAATAATGCTGGGACCTATTTCATAAAGCTGTTTGTAAGTTACGCACAACACAAAACACAACAGGTGACCTGGTCTTGTGCTAAATGAGAATTTGTTCCTGTTTTAACATAGTGAGAATGAATTTTCTACGATCCTAATCAAATTTGACAAATTATAAACTTTGTATTCGGATGCTTGTTAGCAACAAGAATTTTAATCTACAAAAGGTCACCAGTCATGCGTTAAGTCATGTGTACGTTGCGAACAGCTGAATGAAATAGGGCCCTGATATGTGTTTAAGTTTCCACAATAGTCAAGTTTATACACACAAATCAAATATATTTGTTTACCTTTGCTGCAAATTCTGCCCCGGGTCTAGATTTCTGCTTCTGCTTCTTTTCTGGTACAAGAGGTCTGTGAATACCACTTCCCCCAGCTGTCAGAGACAAAAGGTCATAAAAACCAAATAAGATATTATACACTAATACTAACAAATTAGCACAGAGCTTTAATACTTTCAGTCACTGACTTCTCCAAGAGCGTTACACAAAGTGCTCTGGTAGAATTTTTGTTATACTATACTTCAATCAATGTTATCGTTAAAAAAAAATCTTAATAAAGAAACAGACGGTAGGTTAAACTAAAAGATTTTGTTTGAAATAAGTTGAAAGCATGCATTAATATAATTATGCAATAGAAATGCAAAATTATTTTAAAATATTATTGATAATAGACGGTCCAAAAGGAAACAGAACAATGTATTTTGTATTGCAATATGAAAAGTCATTTAAAAAAGAATGTTGGTTACAAATCAATATTCAGAGACAAACCTTTGTATTTTGTAGACGGCGCATCTTCATCATCTGATATGCTGAGATCTTCAAATTTCCTCTTTGTGATTTTGTTAAACTAGACAAAAACAAAAATACAATCCATTCAAATGAATATTTCTTAATAGTTTGACTCACTTCAAAGGAGTTATTGAAAAGAAAGGAGAATATTGTGAAGTGCAAACTAAAATGAAAGGGTTACAATAAGTATGTGAAAGTACAAAGTTTAATATCATTATGAAAAAAAATGAAGAAAATATGCTTGAAGTTAAGAGATATTCTCCACTAAAAACTTAACTAGGGTGGATGTTGGTACAACAGATTATGACATAAGGAATGCGATTACATCGAGACATTCCTATGGCGACATAATTAGAAATTTAGGTTGAATTCCTGAAATGTACATTTTACTTTGTTGTTGACTGACCTACTTGTGAAAAAAGGAATACAATTAACTCATTACCACTGGACAGAGAACTCATTCCACTACCTGAATGACATTACAGAATGCAGATTCCCATGGTAGTGGATAAAACATGGAAATAAAACATACAACATCACTGAGGGTTTGGAATTAACACTGCATAAAGAATGCAATGCAATACCTGAATGACATCACAGAGAGAAAACTATTAACAACATCTGGCTACGGAATGCAAGTTAACATGGGAATGGAGCAAACAGGAAGTAAACATCATTCAGTGTCAGTTTGGAATGCAGATATGAATGTTGAAGTGCTTCAACAATACTCCAATTCCTACCACACAATTGATCTTACCAATAAATAGAGAGGATCACATCTAAAAAAAAAAGTATCAGTTTGTACATTCCTCATCATGAGGAGAATAGTTAGTTGACCTTGTACATAAACATCATTTCAAAGAAAAAAATCTGCTTACTTTAGTGAATTCTTCATCCATCATATCATCCAGTTCTTCCTTTATTCCTCCTGCGGCTCCTCCTCCTCCTCCTCCTCTCTTGTCCTTCCCTCCTTTCCCCTTCTTCTTGTCATCCCCATCTCCCTCGGGCTCAGCAATGAGCATCCTTCCATCTGGGAACGTCTTGAAGTTGTGCTTGATGTGAGCAGAAGACTGAGCGGCCCTTCCTGGGTCTGGCTTGGTTGCTGAGTGGACAGAAAAACATTTCAGACAATCATTGGTCTAAATTCAAACGGCATATTTGGGGTTTAATGTTGCACCATTTGCGAATAATTAACCCATTCTTTACTGAGCCCTGTATTTGCGGGCTGGCTTTTATTCCACTCAAGATACTAAGCAGAGCAACTCCCGCATAATGTGCTGTACCGACAATATTCATCAGGCTATGAAGAAACTTCATATTCCTTATAGGCTGCAATTCAGCCACACTTATCTATTATCTGCAGTTTCATGGCAAATTTTGACGTAACCGTGAGCAGCAGGTTAATCATCAATTATTACATGTTTGAATCATCTGATAACTGTTACTAAAAGGAGCCTTGGACAAAGCAGGTAACAAATAGATATACAGTCAAACCTGTCTATAGCGGCCGCTCAAGGGAAACCACAAAAGTGACCACTATAGACAGGTGACCACTATAGACAGGTCGGCGGCCATTTTGATTTTGAGCATGGATATGTTTTGCACTATGTAACCTTCATGCTGCAACATAATTTATTGCTTACATATGATATACAAACATCTTATTTTTATGTGATATATATAAATAGTATTTTATCATGTTTTCGTTCAATGAGAAATATGAATAAACCTGAAGGCACATTTTCGTTATCTGTGTATTATTTCTGTGTGTGCGATTTTGTGTGAGATCTGTGTATTATTTATTTTGTGCCCTGAAAGGGGCCCAACCAGTTGGCACGGTAAAGGGCCATGAGCATTTTGTTTAGTCTAGATCTGCAAAAAGAAGAATGAAACACAATATCATGCCATAAATTTGTCTTCAGTGTTCGAACAAAATTGAATAATCAAGCAGATCACTCGTAGAAAGTGATTTTATATAAACTGTATCAAATGCGTCATTATCAGATGAATATCTTAATTCAATATCATATTTTCATCGGCTGTCTCAACTCTCGCGAGTCTCGGTGATAAATGCTATGTTAGATATCTTACGCCACGAAAGACAATTTATATTCTAACTGATGAAATAAATGTGGTTTAGCAGAGAAAACACATGTTATCGGATTTCTTTAAAGAAGTCAAGTTAATGTGCGTTTAGTTTCTCACGTTTGGGATATTCATAATGTCTTGACCATGCAGCACTGCATGACCTAGCACTGCGAGGAACCACACGCATACATTACGGGCGGGCGTATCGTTTAAAACTTTGAACAGAATTGTTAACTTTGTCAAATGAACAGAATCTTGAATTGAAATACCCTTCTGAAAAAACCCGGAAACATTCGTTCATTACAAGAATCTGCAACTTATTCATGTCCACATTTTGAAAAGAAGAGAATGGAGCTCCACCGGCAGCCTACCGGATATCAGGAAAGATAGCAACAAGGGCTGCGTATGATGAAAAGCCCGCTTGCTTGGGCATTGGCGTTGCTTTGAATAGTGAATAAACGGCGTAACAATTTCAAAACAAAGTCAACTTGCCGAAAACAGGATGTTGAATGAAAATACCCACGTTAATGATAATCAAGTGTTCTCTGTTTCGTTGTTAGTAAGGATCTTCGTGTCTATTGTTTCTCTCTCCGATCGATTGACAGCTAGTGCAAATGCCGTGCACAGTGCACTCTAGTCTTACTTCGTCTAAGGTAGCACGATAAATATTAATTTTAATTAATAAAAGAAAAAAATATATACGGCTGCAAATGCACATTAAAATATATCTTCTATCTTGACATATTTTATTTAATCGAGAAATATTCTTTATCGTGTCTTTTAAAATATTTTTGCCTCAATAATTTCCGAACGGGAGTTGATTGAAGTAAGCAACTTATTCCATAGGCATATCGATGAGTTTCGAGTTACAGCCTAGCTGTGTGCTTCTGAGATTGCGAACGCTGAAGAACCGCGCGCTGCTGCCAACTTGCAGTAGCGCATATCGCCGATCCAGGTTAGTCGGGGCATGGGCTGAGGGCTCGCGCGAACCCGGGCTGCGCTGGCCTCGGGGCCGAGCGAGGATCCGGGGTATTATTCATCACAACAATAAAAGCATGGGATGTGGAGACTCACTAAAAAAAGAAAAAAAAACACCGGACATCGGGATTTCATTGATTAGGGTAATCAAGTTAAGATCCTGCTTTTTATTTGGCAAGGTCTCTTACAAGTTTCATACAATTCGAGAATGTGTTAATGAGCTGTATTACGTCATGCAGCTAGAAAGCAGGCTTTTCATGCCTCTAGCTTTTCACGGCCGTTTAAGTTACATCGCATCGCAAAAAGCCAACTTTCCACGCCGATAGGGACGGGTGATTTCAGAATTGGTGGCCGCTATACACAGTCAAATTTTGGCCGAGGGAGACAAAATGGGTGGCCGCTGGCCGCGTTAGCCAGGTGCCCGCTATATCCAGGGTCTTTAACACTGAATTTCTCTGCGGAGGAGTCGAAGGTGGCTGCTATAGGCAGGTGGCTGCTGAATCCAGGTGGCCGCATAGCCAGGTTTGACTGTACATTGACATCTACTCAAAATAAAGGTTCATGTAATAATAAAAGTCCATCATTCCAGCAGTACTTCAAGTCACGAAAAGAAATCTCTGACACATTGTTTATATCCGTACCGTATTAAATCCACACCATTAATTTTATAGTACGATTTCTCTTTTTGTTTTCAATTGTATCATATGCTGTTGTTACTGCTCACAGGCCAAATCACATTGTTCAAGGTTCAAATACTGTCATACTTTTTGCACAAAAGAAATGGGGAAAAAAAAGAAGTGATGAAACAAAACACAATTTACCCAGAACTCGTTGAGACACACTCGGATCCAAGAAGTCAAGAGGGGTGTCTTCTTGCGCCCCTTCCTGGAGCCATGCCTTGCCCCTGTGACCCGTGAGCTTCTTGGCCTTGCGACCCTTGACCTTTGACTTGCCACCCTTAGTGTCAGCGTCCTCTTCATCATCACTCTCAGAGTCCGTCTCCTGGAGGATTTCCTCAATGCTGCAGAAAATAATATATGGTGAAAGTACTCCTGAAAAAGTTTTTTTTAGGTTTTTCTCCTAAATCTACTATCACTTGGTGGTGCCACAAACATCTCAAATTAATTTCACAGAAGCAACATTTTCGACTTAATCTCATGAAATTCCTATTGAATGTTATTATCATCACAATTAACCAATTTTGATTATTAAGAGAAATGGAATGCCCAACCCCATATTGTGGGGGAAATAAATGATTATAGTTGAAATCTTGGCATAACTGTGATGTCTGCAGGAGCCTTACCGGCTGGGATAATCTCTATCCCCCAGCCCACACCTTTCTCCTCACCTCTCTGGTTTGGCCTTCTGTGGCACCAGGGCATCGAAGGCCCCACCATCTTCCTCCTCCTCCCCGTCCCCTCCGGTCTGGTTGCCTTCCCTAGCGGCGGCCCTCAGGGCACGGTGCCTCTTGGTGCGCTCCTGCTTCTTGCGGATGTTGGCCACCATCTTCTGGTGGTGCTCTGGCACCAGCTTGATGATCATGGCGTACCTGGGAGAATCAGAAAAATCAAAGGTAGTGGTCCCATATTTGTTTGACTCGAAAGGAATCAGCTCAAAATGAAAACTAGAGCAATTCGGCTGCCACGCAGTCCATAAATATGCCTCCGGCTCTTTGGTAGCGCCATTTAGATTTATTCTCAGAAGATGTGTATGTTTGATTTCTATGTTTAGCCTTCTTTGACTTCCAATCTAACCAGTCTGTCTGAATCCATCCTTGTATCAAGTTTAGGGTTAAGGGTCTTATAAGAGAAAAGACACAATGACCATGAAAACAGAGCTAAACAGTGGTGTCAAAGGGTTAAACAATGTCTTACAAGAGGAAAGTCACCATGAATACCACAGCTAAACAGTGGAGTCAGAGGGTTAAACAATGCCTTAACTGAGCTAAACAGTGGAGTCAAAGGGTTAACAGTGGAGTCAAAGGGTTAAACAATGTCTTACAAGAGGAAAGTCACCCTGAATACCACAGCTTAACAGTGGAGTCAAAGGGTTAAACAATGTCTTACAACAGGAAAGTCACCATGAATAGCACAGCTAAACAATGTACTATTAATGGAGTCAAAGGGTTAAACAATGTCTTACAAGAGAAAAGTCACCATGAATAACACAGCTTAACAGAGGAGTCAAAGGGTTAAACAATGTCTTACAAGAGGAAAGTCACCCTGAATACCACAGCTTAACAGTGGAGTCAAAGGGTTAAACAATGTTTTACAAGAGGAAAGTCACCACGAATAACTGAGCTGAACAGTGGAGTCAAAGGGTTAAACAAAGTCTTACAAGAGAAAGTCACCACGAATAACTGAGCTGAACAGTGGAGTCAAAGGGTTAAACAAAGTCTTACAAGAGAAAAGTCACCATGAATAACACAGCTTAACAGTGGAGTCAAAGGATTAAACAATGTCTTACAAGAGAAAAGTCACCATGAATAGCACAGCTAAACAGTAGAATCAAAGGGTTAAACAAAGTCTTACAAGAGGAAAGTCACAATGAATAGCACAGCTTAACAGTGGAGTCAAAGGGTAGAACAATGTCTTACAAGAGGAAAGTCACCCTGAATACCACAGCTTAACAGTGGAGTCAAAGGGTTAAACAATATCTTACAAGAGGAAAGTCACCATGAATAACACAGCTGAACAGTGGAGTCAAAGGATTAAACAATGTCTTACAAGAGAAAAGTCACCATGAATAGCACAGCTAAACAATGGAGTCAAAGGGTTAAACAATGTCTTACAAGAGAAAAGTCACCCTGAATACCACAGCTTAACAGTGGAGTCAAAGGGTTAAACAATATCTTACAAGAGGAAAGTCACCATGAATAACTGAGCTGAATAGTGGAGTCAAAGGGTTAAACAATGTCTTACAAGTGAAAAGTCACCATGAATAGCACAGCTAAACAATGGAGTCAAAGGGTTAAACAATGTCTTACAAGAGAAAAGTCACCATGAATAACACAGCTGAACAGTGGAGTCCAAGGATTAAACAATGTCTTACAAGAGAAAAGTCACCATGAATAGCACAGCTAAACAGTGGAATCAAAGGGTTAAACAAAGTCTTACAAGAGGAAAGTCACAATGAATAGCACAGCTTAACAGTGGAGTCAAAGGGTTAAACAATGTCTTACAAGAGGAAAGTCACCCTGAATACCACAGCTTAACAGTAGAGTCAAAGGGTTAAACAATGTCTTACAACAGGAAAGTCACCATGAATAGCACAGCTAAACAATGTACTATTAATGGAGTCAAAGGGTTAAACAATGTCTTACAAGAGAAAAGTCACCATGAATAACACAGCTTAACAGAGGAGTCAAAGGGTTAAACAATGTCTTACAAGAGGAAAGTCACCCTGAATACCACAGCTTAACAGTGGAGTCAAAGGGTTAAACAATGTCTTACAAGAGGAAAGCCACCACGAATAACTGAGCTGAACAGTGGAGTCAAAGGGTTAAACAAAGTCTTACAAGAGGAAAGTCATTATGAATAACACAGCTTAACAGTGGAGTCAAAGCGTTTAACAATGTCTTACAAGAGGAAAGTCATTATGAATAGCACAGCTAAACAGTGGAATCAAAGGGTTAAACAATGTCTTACAAGAGGAAAGTCACCATGAATAGCACAGCTTAACAGTGGAGTCAAAGGGTTAAACAATGTCTTACAAGAGGAAAGTCACCATGAATAGCACAGCTAAACAGTGGAGTCAAAGGGTTGAACAATGTCTTAGAAGAGGAAAGTCACCCTGAATACCACAGCTTAACAGTGGAGTCAAAGGGTTAAACAATGTCTTACAAGAGGAAAGTCACCACGAATGACTGAGCTGAACAGTGGAGTCAAAGGGTTAAACAAAGTCTTACAAGAGGAAAGTCAACATGAATAACATAGCTTAACAGAGGAGTCAAAGGGTTAAACAATGTCTTACAAGAGGAAAGTCACCACGAATAACTGAGCTGAACAGTGGAGTCAAAGCGTTTAACAATGTCTTACAAGAGGAAAGTCATTATGAATAGCACAGCTAAACAGTGGAATCAAAGGGTTAAACAATGTCTTACAAGAGGAAAGTCACCATGAATAGCACAGCTTAACAGTGGAGTCAAAGGGTTAAACAATGTCTTACAAGAGGAAAGTCACCATGAATAGCACAGCTAAACAGTGGAGTCAAAGGGTTGAACAATGTCTTAGAAGAGGAAAGTCACCCTGAATACCACAGCTTAACAGTGGAGTCAAAGGGTTAAACAATGTCTTACAAGAGGAAAGTCACCACGAATGACTGAGCTGAACAGTGGAGTCAAAGGGTTAAACAAAGTCTTACAAGAGGAAAGTCAACATGAATAACATAGCTTAACAGAGGAGTCAAAGGGTTAAACAATGTCTTACAAGAGGAAAGTCACCCTGAATACCACAGCTTAACAGTGGAGTCAAAGGGTTAAACAATGTCTTACAAGAGAAAAGTCACCATGAATAACACAGCTTAACAGAGGAGTCAAAGGGTTAAACAATGTCTTACAAGAGGAAAGTCATTATGAATAACACAGCTAAACAGTGGAATCAAAGGGTTAAACAATGTCTTACAAGAGGAAAGTCACCATGAATAGCACAGCTAAACAGTGGAGTCAAAGGGTTGAACAATGTCTTAGAAGAGGAAAATCACCCTGAATACCACAGCTTAACAGTGGAGTCAAAGGGTTAAACAATGTCTTACAAGAGGAAAGTCACCACGAATAACTGAGCTGAACAGTGGAGTCAAAGGGTTAAACAAAGTCTTACAAGAGGAAAGTCAACATGAATAACACAGCTTAACAATGGAGTCAAAGGGTTAAACAATGTCTTACAAGAGAAAAGTCACCATGAATAACACAGCTTAACAGTGGTGTCAAAGGGTTAAACAATGTCTTACAAGAGGAAAGTCACCATGAATACCACAGCTAAACAGTGGAGTCAGAGGGTTAAACAATGCCTTAACTGAGCTAAACAGTGGAGTCAAAGGGTTAACAGTGGAGTCAAAGGATTAAACAATGTCTTACAAGAGGAAAGTCACCCTGAATACCACAGCTAAACAGTGGAGTCAGAGGGTTAAACAATGCCTTAACTGAGCTAAACAGTGGAGTCAAAGGGTTAACAGTGGAGTCAAAGGATTAAACAATGTCTTACAAGAGGAAAGTCACCATGAATAACTGAGCTGAATAGTGGAGTCAAAGGGTTAAACAATGTCTTACAAGAGAAAAGTCACCATGAATAGCACAGCTAAACAGTGGAATCAAAGGATTAAACAAAGTCTTACAAGAGGAAAGTCACAATGAATAGCACAGCTTAACAGTGGAGTCAAAGGGTTGAACAATGTCTTACAAGAGGAAAGTCACCCTGAATACCACAGCTTAACAGTGGAGTCAAAGGGTTAAACAATGTCTTACAAGAGGAAAGTCACCATGAATAGCACAGCTTAACAGTGGAGTCAAAGTCAACAATGTCTTAGAAGAGGAAAGTCACCATGAATAGCACAGCTTAACTGTGGAGTCAAATGGTTAAACAATGTCTTAGAAGAGGGAAGTCACCATGAATAGCACAGCTTAACAGTGGAATCAAAGGGTTAAACAATGTCTTACAAGAGGAAAGTCACCATGAATAGCACAGCTAAACAGTGGAGTCAAAGCGTTAAACAATGTCTTACAAGAGAAAAGTCACCATGAATAACACAGCTTAACAGCGGAGTCAAAGGATTAAACAATGTCTTACAAGAGAAAAGTCACCATGAATAGCACAGCTAAGCAGTGGAATCAAAGGTTAAACAAAGTCTTACAAGAGGAAAGTCACAATGAATAGCACAGCTTAACAGTGGAGTCAAAGGGTTAAACAATGTCTTACAAGAGGAAAGTCACCCTGAATACCACAGCTTAACAGTGGAGTCAAAGGGTTAAACAATGTCTTACAAGAGGAAAGTCACCATGAATAGCACAGCTAAACAGTGGAGTCAAAGGGTTAAACAATATCTTACAAGAGGAAAGTCACCATGAATAACTGAGCTGAATAGTGGAGTCAAAGTTTTAAACAATGTCTTACAAGAGGAAAGTCACCATGAATAACTGAGCTAAACAGTAGAGTCAAAAGGGTTAAAAAACTAGCCAGCACCTACCCATATTTGCGGACAAATCGAGCATAGATTCCTTTGATTGGTGCCCTCAGGTTTCGCCGGTTAGCCTCCTTCAAGCCTGCGATGCTTGCAATCTATGGATAAATAGTGGGAGAGAAATATGATACTCAATAATTATTAGAGCAAGAGCATTAGAAGCCAGAGGAGCACATGTATAAGTAATTATAGTATTCAAGTGATGACGTTCCAGTGAAATATATTGATATACAAAACCTGTACCATAAATTTATCATGCATTTTTTATGTGATTAGACTGGGCAATCTGCATAGGAAGAGGGTGTGATCAAATCCCCTGCCAAGGTCATATATTATCATTGTACCAGATTTCTGAAATTTAGTCAATTATGTATTGACTTATCATGTAAATGATATCCAGACTGACAACCCGACTGCATACTGCCAGTGGCCATGTTGTGGCGGAGGCATAAAAAGGGAGTCAAAGGATTGAAATAAATTTGAAAGGGGTCAGAGAGAAAGATCTACAGGTTGCACATTTACTCTGTATATGCCATGTAGGTGTATGTCTCCACAGGTAATACACACAAATCCCATAGAGCAGTAGTGTATCCAGCACACTAGAGGTTAAAGGGATAGTTCACCCTGAAAATTAGTTGGTTTCAATAAAAGCAGAAACACGATTGAAACATATTGGTGAAGATTTGACGCAAATCCGTCAAAGGACAAGAAAGTTATGATCTTTTGAAATTTCAATTTAGTGACATCACGTGGAATGTGCTCTCCCATATGCTGTGTACAAAATAACTCCATTAATTGCAGAATGTATTTTTTTATGTACAGGTATGTGTGTAAAACATATTTCTAATGACGTATCAAATGCACAGCTAAAAGAATACATATCTTTTTGAGAGCATGCACATTTTCAAAAAAATTGTATACAACATATGAGAGAGAGCACCTCCCATGTGACGTCACAAGATCAAAACTGTAAAAGATCATAACTTTCTCATCCTTCGACGGATTTACATAAAACCTTCACCATAATGTTCCTTTCATGAGTCTCCTTTAATCAAAAAATGAAATCATTTTCCGGGTGAACAAGCCCTTTAAGGGTTAACATCGGCCCTACCAGCTTCTCCACATGCTGGGCCAGCACGGTGTCAGGGAGCACAGTGCAGATGACCTTGATGAGTCCCAGGGCTGACTTCAGCACCTCCCTCCCTCTGGCTTGCATCAGGGTCTCTACCGCAGACACTAGCTGCTCCAGCAGAGGCCCGCGCATGATGTCTGCCGATACCAACAAGGACATGAAAGAACATAGATGATCATTTTCAAATCATTAAATTGGCAGCACACTGGAAATGTTAAAATTAAACTTCCACTCTTCAGATGCACGGATATTACTTTCAATTGTATTTGTTTACCTTATTGGTTCATCAAATTAAAGAGAATTTAAATGAATTAGTGAATTATCAATAAATCTTTTAATTAGCAACATACTGGAAATGAGCCACAAGATGATCCGTTTCTACTTTTTAATGGGTGTATCACCTTTGTACTATTTATAAATCAAGTGAAAAAAACAACTGATTATTAATGTCATTGAAATGTGATGAAAAAGTACTTTAAAGTAGAGTAAAAACAAGATGAGAGTGGTTGGATTCTGGGGGCTCGGTATCCCTCGGTCCCGTAGTAGTCGGGTTAAGTGTTACCAATTTGATAGCCCCACATAAAATCATTTTTGTTCTTTAAAAAAAGACTCTTTATCACGATTGATGAAAGAGATACCACAGACCAGAAAGCAATGAAATGACCTGCAATGGATAAATCAATCTCCACCACTAAGAGGTAACCAGGGAAAATGGGTAAGTAATGGTGAACGAGAATGGATGATAAACGGTGATTGAAAAAGACTTAAATGGATGAACGGGGAACTACATAGTAGTGTGAAAGAGGATGTGGTTGACTGACCTTTGAACTCAAAGAGGATCCTTGTGAGAGCCAAGACAGTGGCACTGACCATGTGAGGGGAGCCTGCCAGTCCGGCTGCTATCATCTCCAGGTATCTGCTTACACTCACTGTAAGGAAGAGAGACAACATCATGAGCTGGCTTCACATGGCAAGGCATTACAGTGCAGTACATCATACCCAATGAATTTGGCTCTACTTAACCAATCCATAATTTTGCAATAAATCGTTAAGTTACAAAAGATCCGCACAAGCTACGATCAATATCCTTTGAAAGTTACCTGGGCCCCGTTGCATAAAACTTACCATTAATGGTAACTCTGTCATCAATGGTAACTACCATGGTAACACTGCTCGACAGCCAATCAAATTCAAGGTTTCCATAAAAGTTTCCATTGATAGCAAAGTTACTATTAATGATAAGTTCTATGCAACAGGGCCCTGAACATGTGATAGGAAATGACCTTGGGGGATATAAACTGAATGTTACATGATCCTCTTTCACTTCATTTTCTCCCTAAAGGTTTATGTCCATATAATTCTTGGTCTTCCTAGAAAATTGTCAATTAATTGGTATCAAATGTCAATATTAAATTGTGCTTTACATACGATGTTGTTGTGCCTGTATGTCAAAACCATGTAGTATTTTGATTGATTTTGTGAGACAGGGCCTTCTGGGTGAACAGTACTTTGATTACTGAATGGAGCTGCGGGGTCATTGGACCACATGAGTGCCATATCTTGTAGCGCGTTTCCGATCTCTACTCTACAAGCAGAACAAAGGCTGTAGCCATTACAATTTTCAGTACTGTTCTCATTAATAGTATCACTAATAGTATTACCTTCCCGTGGGTCATCGGACCACTTGAGCAGCGAGTTTCCGATCTCTACGAGCAGACCGAAGGCCGCTGCCCTGGCCTTCTGATTGACCTCCTTGGTACAGAGGATGACCTCTGGCAGCACGGCCGCAACGAAGGCCTGGTTCTCCGAGGGCAGGCTTCGTACTATGTGATGCAGGCAGCGCAGCCGAGGCTGATAAACAAGAGAAGCGAACAGGAGGCATAAATGAAAAGCAGGCCACGAATGATAATAGTAATACCAGTAAAAGTAAGACATCAGGTGGTAATTCTAGGCCAAGAGACACATTAACATCATTATAATCATTATAATATAATTTTCTCCCCATGTAAATACAGTGAAACCTGTACATATGTGTACAAGAAATGTGGTCTTTATGAGCAGGGGGTCTGTATGTACAGGATTTAAATGAAAAATATTTTTTCAAGGGAAACCAAAAATATGGTCTCTATAGGCAGGTGTTCTTTCTAATGCAGGTTTTATTTGCGATCCATTCCTATCAATTGCAAGTTTATAAGACGGGGAAAGTGTTGAACAAAAGAAAAATACTGGAGGCATAAACACAAGTTGAGGATAAGAAAAGATAGAAGGATGAGATAGAGGAGACAGAAATAAAGCAAAAGACGTCTCATGACATGATAAACGAAACTTCAGTACTCACTGCTTTTGAAGATGGTGATGAGCTTGACAATGATTTGAGGAGGACCACCTGTAAGTCTTCCAGGTTGTCTTTGAGGAAGTCCTGAGAGTCCTTTGAGGCTCCGTCGCAGAGCTCCTCCAGGACACGGTAGGCCTTCTTCTGCATGGTGCGATCAGTGCTCTGCAGGGAGGTCAAAGGTCAAAGGTTAAAGGTTAGAGATCAAGGGCAAAGGTTCAAGGTCAGTGACCAAGGTTAGGTTTGTCATACAATGCTCAAGGCCAGGGAGATGAAAACAAAGGTTTAAGAGATGCAACAAATATGCATGGGACTGTTTATTAACACTTTGTAGTTTTTGTGAGGTTATAAGAAACACAATGAAATGATGATAAAAACAGCACAGAAAATGACAGAAAGATTTGGAGATATCCTGGCAACAATGCAAAATAACCTCTCAGCGCGACATTTAAAAGCACAGTCCACATGGCCACTATGCATAACTTTCGAGGTAAAATCATTCCTGGTTATACAGTGTACAATCTATAAGTGTGTTTGGAGCTAAAATGCATTTCAACTTGCAATGAGATACCAGGAGAAAACTCCCCCAAACCCTACCTCCAGCATGGGGCTAGTCATCTTGTACAGCTTGGTCATGTGGGCGGCATCAACATGCGTTGTCATGGCAATGACCAGGTCCATGACTGCGTGCTGGCGCTCTGGCGTCTCCTCATCCAGCTTCTGGCACGCCTTGTCAGACATAGTGGCGATGAGCTGAAGAGAGAGATAATGCATTTTATGTGAAATGACCTTCATGATGAACATGCATTTTGCAGATGATTTAAGGCCAACACCCACAACATGATTTAGCAACGATTCTGCAGTCATTTCTGCCCATGATTGGAAATGTGATGTCACATTCTTGCACAAATCCATTGACCGGGTCCTGTGCTTCAGCAAGTGACAGAGTTGTGTGACTGATTGGAGTGTGTCGTCCGTGGTGGCTAGGTTATTGAATTAGGTGAGCAACATATATTCCTGTCCTGTACCTAGGCAAAGCAAAACACTTTTTCAAGGGCTCAAACTAAGGAACAAAAATCAATCATTGTCATTGAATGTATTGTAAATTATGCATTTAAAGTGATATCTAAAATTAATATTGAATAACTGGTACCTTAGGGTCTGCGATCTGAAGATAGACTTTGACGGTCTCTAGCACCGAGAAGAGGCTGGGGTCCTGTCTGGAGTTTCCACTGGTGTACAGGTTAAACAGGATGGGCAGGTAATTCTTGTCAAACCGAGCCAGCTCTGCCCGGTTTGCTTCTGCAATGGAAAGGTAAGGGACATCAACATATGTCCTCAGTCCCGTCTTATAAAGAGTTGCATAATATATGAATGGATCGCAAGTCCAATCCCTTATCTCTAAAATATAGAGTTACGATTGATGTCAATCACAACCATGCTGCTGTCAGCACTGGGGGGTGTTTCACCAAGCTGTTCGTAAGTTACGAACGACTTTACGAACGACTTGTGATCCCTTCTTGTGCTAAATCAGATTCTCAATAAACAAAGTGTGGTATCGCACTTAGCACAAGAAGAGATCACCAGTCGTTCGTAAAGTCGTTCGTAACTTACGAACAGCTTGGTGAAACACCCCACTGGTTGGGATTGTGCTTGATTTAAATTATTTGATCATTTTGAGACGATTCCTTCCTGGTATCCTGAAATCAATCTACAGTTGGGACACGTGGTCGTCCTGGAATGGTGCTCGATTCATGATGGGTCCCATAAACTAGACCCTGTTCACCATGACATGGACATGGGGCTCGGGACAGAGATGCATAGCACTCCATCATCGCCTGTGTCACAGGATATGGATAGTCCTTGAAAGTCCTTGATAGACCTAGATAGTCCTGGATAGGATAGGACTTGGATAGTCCTGACCATTGCTTCCCCTCACCTTTTATCATTCCCTTCCAATCTGACACTCCTGGAGGGCGTTTAATCAACATTTTTCTTCTGACACGGTGTCTTTCTCCGACAGTTACCATAGTAACAGTCAGAGGCTAGTGTCTGTCAGCCAATCAAAACCGAGGATTTCACTGAAATTGTCAGCACTGACCATTTAGTCAGTGCTGACAAAGTTCATGAAACGCCCTCCTGATCTCACCAGTGATTACTCACCATTGCCCAGGTTCTTAGTGATGAGGTTCCTGATGCCTGCACACACCTCCAGCCTGAGGTCCGGTCGCTCGTTCAGGGCGGAGCCCAGGATCCGGGCCACGCCCTTAAAGGCCACGCCCAGGTCAGTGGGGTTGCAGCAGAACCCTGGCAGTAGGGACCAGACCTGTGACTGGAGAACATCGTAGGTCTTCCCCGCCACCTTCTGGCCCTGCTCGGTCAGCTCTAGAGCTGCAGGAATGGGTGGAGAGAGATGGAACATTACTCTTGTACGGTAATTCTCATAGAGTACCCAAGTGGTGTCATTATACCCATCGTTACGCCCATCGCTTCTGGTTCCAAACAACATCACTCGAGTGAGACCTTCACTGTTCCAAGATTGTCTAGCCGGCAACATCAGTGGGCACTCCCAATGAGAGTACCTGCTATCCTCACTGCTGATCGCTCTACCCTCATAGTTTAAAACCAATTGTTTTGACAACCTACTCATATGACATCATACTTAGGTACTCTATTATTGATACAATCAGCCCCACCTTTCTTCTTGCTGCCCCAGGCCCACTTTGTCAGCTCAGATGAGTAATATGGAATGTATCAATTATTTTGAAGGCACATGAACACTTAAAGAAAAATCACTAGATCTACCTCACATCAGTGGTTTACACAGAGCACCTGGTCATTCATATGAATTGAAGAATACCTGTGAAACGGCCAACGTTTTTTAGCAGGAAAATAAAATCAAAGTCGCTGAAGGCTTTTTGATCTCTACGAAGTTTAGGAAAGAACGATCTGCTATTTGCATCGAATATATGAAATACATAAATTGTACATGCATCCAATAAATGAGGAATAAATTAGCTTTGTTAGATTGTGTAATCTCTATCTGTGAAGAGGAAAATAAAGAGGCTTCCTTAATTCAAGGTACTTACATCTAGTTCTGAGCTTGGCCGCAAGGGGGAGGAAGTATTTTGTGAAGAACTGCAGCTCCGTGTTGGCCACATTGTCACGTATCACTGGTATCAACCAACTCCTCGGGAAATCAAAGTTGTCCCTGGGAAAAACAAAGATTTATTCCACAAAAAAAGCAGTTTTAGCCTATTTCCGTCAGTAACATGTAAACAAGCCTGATTCTATTTAGCCATGCAGGGTCTTTACATCTGTCATCCTACAGAGCTTCAGGAAAAAAACTCACAGTCTGCATTCTAGTAGTTTTTGATTCAGTGGATTGTCTCAGCCTACTCATATGACTTATATAATTTGCATATGCATATAATTGGAAGGATCATCAGAAGATGCTCCATGGGAATGACAGCACTCACTCTTCCCCAGTGATCTGCAGAGGAACAGCCTGGAGCACGAGTCTAGGCCCCAGGGCCAGCACGGCGGCGCCCACAGCCCGGTCCAGCTCCTGCCTGTAGGCGAAGTGGGGTGAGGCCCGCAGGTCACACATTGTCTGCAGGCATTTGGACGTAAAGCTGTGTCCCGCACGCCCACACGCCTGGACAAAATAAAATGTGGGATGGAGTGTAAGTGTGAATACTTCAGCTGATTAGCTATGTTGTGACAAGATTTTCAGGGGTCACAGACATTCATACTCCAACGTCGCTTTCTTTCACATGAAAGCAGCACATGCAGGTTTTGAGTCAAGACGAGCAAACTGTCACAGACAGAGCAGCGGCAAAATTAATATAACAACATTTAATCAGACAATGACTATGAAATCCCCTTTTAGATGCTACTACATTGATCTCAAATACCACAGACTCACTAGCTTTATTTTTTTTTAATCATTACATTAGTGTCCATTCATGAATATTCATTAAAACATGTGCATAACCTTTAATGACTATACATGAATATTTCATCAGAGCTTGACCCCTCACCTCAAAGAAAGATGCCAGAACCTGCATGACGAGGCCCCAGGATGAGTGGTACTTGTAGGAAAGCCCGCCCTCAACGCTGTGAAACATCTTCTTGACTGGAGCCAGAGGAGGAGCTTCTGCCGTCTTCCCTGTTCCGGACAGCGCTGGCTTTACACATTCCATCAATATCGTCTGTTAAAACATAATCAAATTTTCCTGAGTTACAACAAGAACTCCTTATGCGCAAGCTAAATGACTTTTATATTTTTGAGGAAGAATGTTTCTTTGACAGTGGAGAATGAAAGTAAAGAAGGATGAATAGAGGGAAGAATCTGTGCATACTGAGCAACAGAAGAAAGGGGAGGAGGAGTAGAAGAAGAAGAAGAAGAAGAAGAAGAAGAAGAATTGAAGGAGAAGAAGAAAAGATTAATGGAGGAAAAGAGAAAGGGAAGGATAAAAAACAAGGGTGGATGAATAAAACAAGGCATTAGCAATATTGTGTCTCGCCCACTTGCGAAAATAACCAGAAATATCGCGATCTCCGTTGCTACGCAAAAGAATTGTATCCCTGACCTCAAATGACCTTTGACCTTATCCTGTGACCTCCAACGGTACCATAACATGAAGGTACCCCCAGTGCATCTATGACCAAGTTAGGTTGTAATCCAAGCAACCTATGTGAAGTTATTTGTCAAAAGAGAGTCTTGCAGGTAAACTTTAACGTATGACCTCAAATGACCTTTGACCTTATCCTGTGACCTCCAACAGCACCATAACATGAAGGTACCCCTAGTGCATCTATGACCCATGTTAGGTTGTAATCCAAGCAACCTATGTGAAGTTATTTGTCAAAAGAGAGTCTTGCAGGTAAACTTTAACGTATGACCTCAAATGACCTTTGACCTTATCCTGTGACCTCCAACGGCACCATAACATGAAGGTACCCCCAGTGCATCTATGACCCAAGTTAGGTTGTAATCCAAGCAACCCATGTGAAGTTATTTGTCAAAAGAGAGTCTTGCAGGTAAACTTTAACGTATGACCTCAAATGACCTTTGACCTTATCCTGTGACCTCCAACGGTACCATAACATGAAGGTACCCCCAGTGCATCTGTGACCCAAGTTAGGTTGTAATCCAAGCAACCCATGTGAAGTTATTTGTCAAAAGAGAGTCTTGCAGGTAAACTTTAACGTATGACCTCAAATGACCTTTGACCCTATCCTGTGACCACCAACGGTACCATAACATGAAGGTACCCCCAGTGCATCTATGACCCAAGTTAGGTTGTAATCCAAGCAACCTATGTGAAGTTATTTGTCAAAAGAGAGTCTTGCAGGTAAACTTTAACGTATGACCTCAAATGACCTTTGACCTTATCCTGTGACCTCCAACGGCACCATAACATGAAGGTACCCCCAGTGCATCTATGACCCAAGTTAGGTTGTAATCCAAGCAACCCATGTGAAGTTATTTGTCAAAAGAGAGTCTTGCAGGTAAACTTTAACGTATGACCTCAAATGACCTTTGACCTTATCCTGTGACCTCCAACGGTACCATAACATGAAGGTACCCCCAGTGCATCTATGACCCAAGTTAGGTTGTAATCCAAGCAACCCATGTGAAGTTATTTGTCAAAAGAGAGTCTTGCAGGTAAACTTTAACGTATGACCTCAAATGACCTTTGACCTTATCCTGTGACCTCCAACGGTACCATAACATGAAGGTACCCCCAGTGCATCTATGACCCAAGTTAGGTTGTAATCCAAGCAACCCATGTGAAGTTATTTGTCAAAAGAGAGTCTTGCAGGTAAACTTTAACATTTGTGACGGACGACGGACGGACGACGGACGACGGACGGACGACGGACGGACGACGGACGGACGACGGACGGACGCCATTTGGATCCCTTAGTCTCGCCTTCACCTCCGGTGGGCGAGACAAAAAAGTATTACAGATGGATGGCAAAAATGAAGGGATGAATGGAGGAGAAGGATGGATGGATGGAAGGAAAGGAAAGATAGAGGGAGGGATGGAGGGAGGAAAGGAACAGCCAAGTACCTTCAAGACACCAGCTACAGCAACAGACACATCTGCCTTGTCAGCCAAGAAGCAAGTCATGGTTGACGCAAAGAGGCGAGGAAGATGGCTGAAACACAAAGTCTTGTCTAGTCTGAAAACATACAAGATAGACATCATAAGCACAACGATAGTCTCCATATAAATGACAATGACATGTACATGTACATACAGGTATGTACACTGACAGAAATACTTTTTTTTTTTTTTACATTCCTCTCAGAAAGCTTCTTTAGATAATCTCAATATACATACAGAGTGGTTTGACATTGGCAAATTTTAACCATCTTGGTCCCAAGCCCCGGAGAGCATATTGAGTGATCAGACATCCTATGCTTCCATGGGATGGGAGAGGATTAATCGTACCCATGCTAATTTTCTATTTCTATTTCTATTTAGCCTATTTCTCTCCACTGCTGAAGGAAGGCCTCCTCATCATTTTTCCATCTTGATCTATCTTGTGCCGTTCGTTTCCATGTCACACTACCATATTCTCTAATATATTCTCTAATACCATCTTCTCTAATACCAAACTACAACTAGAAGAAGGGTAGCATACCTGTAGAGATTGAGGTGAGCCTCCTGCATGACGGCAAGCCAGGCAAGCATTGACTGGGTGTCGCCCTGGCCTGGGCGGTAGTCATACAGGGCGTTGACCAGCTGTGCGTTGAGCTCAGCGGGCAGGCTGGTTGCCGGGGGCTGCATCGTGAACATGCCATGGAGGGCCTTCATGGAGACTGAGGTCACCAGCTGGTGGGGGAAGGGGAGAGACAGGGAGAGCGGGGGAAGAGGGAAAGACGGACAGACAGGGACAGACAGAGGAGACATGGGAGGAGAGGGGAAGAGAGGGGAAGAGAGGGGAAGAGAGGGGAAGATTATCAAGATGTCAACATTAATCAAGATTTACATTAATCATGATGCCGGCAATATGTAAAGTCCATTACCAATCAAGGTGCATTTGTGTCAACGCAAATCCGCCATACCCCCTCCACAAAACCCTCTTTCCGACCCCACTTCTAATCATCATCAGCCTTTAAAGTCCTGTTTGTTCCACTTTGTGAAGTCGGACATTTCATGTCCTTAATAGCTACTCTCCCAGCTTTCCTGTCTGTACATCCATGTGGGAGATATCAGGTGTTTTAGCATTGTTTTCTATGGTGTCCTTATGTGTTTTCTTGATCTCCTACGAGGCCCTCATTCATTCACTGGCAAGTTAAGTGTTATGCTTGTTTAGTGTCAGTACCTATGTCAACCCACTGTCCTACTGACTGAAGGACTGCATGCCATATTCCATCATGGAGTGATGTAGTAAGCAATCGTGATAAATGTATCGAGCGAGGCATGCTTACCACATTACTGAGGGTCATGACCTTCAGGATGGTCTCACAGGTCGTCTTGAGCTGGTTCCTGGGGAAGGTCACCAAGATATCTTTGAGAAGGCTCAAGATGTGACAGGTGGAGCCAGCCTCTCCAGTACCTAAGGATACATAAGAAACAAGACAGTTTCAGTGGAGCTTATACAGTATCTATGAAATAAACATAGTGCAATTTGGCCACTTTGAGGATGAGGCAAAGAACTGAACATTAATTTTGTTGTTAAGTAGATACAATCATTGCAGCAGATGAACTCTATGATACATCAATTATCAATTGAAAGAAGGAACATCTGGGGCCATTTTCCTTGACTAAAGAGAAGCTGTGTCTTCTCCTATCCATATTTATCATAGACAGTAAGCTTCTTATCGTTAGTATGACATGAAACATATATTGGGAATCATGAACATTTGTCGGAAATGAGAGCAATCATGGAGGACAAAATGAGGAAGGAATGGTAGAGGCTGCCCTAAAGCATTCTGTATCAATCTTGGTTCTTGTCCCTCTCTCTCTCTCTCTCTCTCTCTCTCTCTCTCTCTCTCTCTCTCTCTCTCTCTCTCTCCCCCTCCCTCTCTCTTTACTAGTATCTATCTTTTTCCCTTCCTATTTCTCTGCTAGGTCATTCCATGGGGTTGGGGCAAAGCTTTCATGCAATGTCCACGTAACAGAGGTATCAAACTTTGCAGTTAACCATGAAGATAAATTCAGATGTGGTTAAATTTTGAGCTGTCAAAGGAAAATTGCTCTCTTTTCTCAGTAATAGATGTTAAAATTGGAAATCTTTTATGGATCATATCGTTTTTACATGGACAATAAATTTTCATAAGTCATACTGCAATATGCCATGGTCTTTGAGAAATAATACTGGATGGGACCCCATTTTTTTGCTCATGCCATTATTGGACTATATTTGCATGGTTTGAAAAAGATATGGATTTGGAGTTGTGGTATGTCACAAAAATTGCCCCAACCCTGTGGAATCACCCTGCTTCTTCCTGGTTGTACTTGTCAGTTCTCTTAACCTCTTTTCAATTTCTATTATCAATCACTGTAAGTGTCCTGCAGCAAGGACATTAGGGCAAGGAGAATTCTTTGTTTCAGTTTCAGATGCCTCTTCCCTTCAACTTTTCTCAAAGGTAAATGACATCTTTGATCACTTGTACCACAAATTTATTACAAATCAAGTACTAGGACACTTACGGTGCACAGCTTTCTGCATGCTACACTGATTACCTGTAAAATGAGGAAGCTATACACAAGAGGAATGATCATGACATCAATTCTGCTCTGTGCGTGAATTTGTCTCTCACAGCAATTTTCGACCTGATATTTTCAGCATGGCTGCACTATTCCTTATGTGGAGCTTAATTTGCCTTTTTTCACAAACTGGCTCCAGTTTGGCATCTAGCACACAATTCTGGTGTGGGCGGTCTTCAGAATCGATGGATGAATATCTGAATATCAGTGAAAGCCACAATGTTTCATTCACGTTCAGTCTGCAAAGTACTCTTCAACTGCACCAATACATCTCATGGATAAAAAGAGGGTCTGGTGTCGTAAAACGTCTCCATCATTCAGGCAAATGTTGGAATAACGTTTCAGAGGAATTCTCAAACTTCAAGTTGGATTGGAGCTCTGACCTTCTGGAAATTTCCGGAACAATTGCCTATACATCTCCCAGGGATTCTGGAGAATATGTCTTTATAGTGAATGGAGATGGAGACCGCACCCTGTGCATAGCGTACATTTTGAGATTGACGGTTGTTGATGGTGGGCCTTCTTGTTCGGCATTTCTGGGGAAAGAAACGGCGGATGTGTCCTTTACATGCCACTGGACCACCACTGGCATTCACACGGCTCTTCTTCTGGAAGCTCACAAAACACTCTACAGCTATAGGCCTACCAACAGGTACATGTATGGTCTGGAAAATGAAAGAGATTCCTTGGAGCAGATGAGTGCCATTGTCAATCTAGACGATATGTTCTCTGGGTCACATGCTCCAGATGAGTGTTGGCTCTCTAATGGCGGGTGGCAAAGCAGCTGTACCTTCTTTGAAACTATCAAACAGAGGGAGATAGAGAGTGGAAGTACTCGAGCCCTATCATTGATGTGTGACCGTCCATATAGTCAGGAGTCCGCCAATCCAACCAACTGGTGGTATGTCATCAATGGAAGAGTGGTACCGGTCAATCACAGGGACAATCTCACATCAGCCGAAAACTTTTCCAATCATCCCCTGGTGGTGATATGTGGGAGCAGTGGTACGACGTCCAAAGACCTGATGTTGTACTGCGTCGGCCATGTCAACCTCAAGGAATCTTGGGGTGAAAACATCTCCTTGCAGTTTAACACTGGCTGTGACAAGACAGAGTTTGGAAACATGTCCAGTGAGACCTCTTGTCTGACCATTTCCTGCAGTGCGGGGCAGGCCTGCCGTCCAAGCAAATCACAACTTGCAGCTACGACAGAAGGGCAGGCAATCTTGGACAATGACGCCACTCCAACCCTGACCATGTCGTCATCGCAGGTCAGTCAGGACAAACTCTTGGGGTACTTTGCGCTGCTTACATTAGGAGGAACTCTTGTGGTGGTGACCACTCTCAGCATGATCAAATGCATCCGGAAAGTTGTCAGTAGGCAGAGAGAAAAAACGGTTGCAAGACAGCTTCCAACTAGACAAACTCTTGGCCTGGAAGATGGGACTGAGATTTACGAAACTCCCCTATAACAGACAAGTAAAGACAGTACTAAGAACTCCAGAACTAGCCCCGTACCCTTACATGATGTTTGCATCTTCAAAGGGGGAGCGAACTGTGTGTGGTCTCTCATTGACTGTGTGTTATAAATACGTAGTCTTAAAACATACATTTTGAGATATATACTAATAATGCAGAGAATTGGTTAACCTATAATTGTATTTGTATAGAAAAACTAAGATGTTTCAAGAGGAAAAGTAGTTATTTTGCTATTAAGTCACATGATTATTGCAATATAAATGCATAAGTACTTAATTAGCGTCTTATCATTCAAGCGGGTCTGTATTACTAGACTACATTATCATTATGGGTTAGGAAACGGGCCAGGTTTGAGACTCGAGATGGTGCTATTAGTTTATATCTGCTTTAAAGGGAGATGGTAGATATTAACATCAGTCTCTCTGCTAAGTACAGCAAAGCATTCATAGAAATTGACTAGTTAAAAGAAGAAATATTCTGACCAGCGTTACTGGACGGAGCAGGACAAATCTTTCCACTGCAAAAATTCTGAGTAGTTCAAAGAAGGTGGAAAAAATGTTCATTATCTGTATCACAACTTTTCTCTGGAGCCTCTGCGTACATTGTACTTTAATTCTTCTTCATAACAAGCATAGATATAATCACTATACATAAGTACTCATCCTTCAGCTCCTAACTATTTACTATTATATAAAGTATTTTAACAGTTTCATCATTGAACTAAACTCTTTATACTGAATTCATTGATGGCAATCTCAACTTACTTCTAAAATGTATTTAACAAGCATAAATGTAATCACTGTATATAATCACTCCATCATTCAGCTCCAAGCTACATACTATGAAATAAGCACTTAAAAAGTATCATTACTAAATTAAAACAATTTTTTAAAAATTAATTTCACAGCACATCATTACTTGATGTTCATGATTGTAGCTAGAGCACAATGCTCACTTCATAAATGTTGTAGGTATCATTACTAAATTAAAACAATTTTTTAAAAATTAATTTCACAGCACATCATTACTTGATGTTCATGATTGTAGCTAGAGCACAATGCTCACTTCATAAATGTTGTAGGTTTATTGGTGTTATATTCTGTCATATTCTGTGATGTCATCAGAATTATTCAAGAATTTTCCAAATTTCTGATATTTCTACAGACAAAATTTCACTTTGTGCCAACATTTTTGCTGATTACGGTAACCACTCTGCAAAGTAAAATCCATAATCCAACAAATAGCAATTTTCAGAGATTAGATATTTTTTTTGAGGAGGGCTCGCACTCATTATCATTATCATTACTGGTGAACCACAACATGAAGTAATATAAGAAGTAGAAATTAAACACATTTGTCTAAAGCATTTATTTATTTGTACTTCTTAACTTTCGGTGGACATTAGTTGTTGGTGACCAACCCCACAATGTCAAATAAAGTAGGGCAATTTGATTGCCACATATTTAAAAAAAGATGCCTCCACCTGTATGTTTGCCTCATTTGGATTGAATTAATAATCTTCTATGTTCAATAAAATTGTAAGCTTGCTTAAAATAGTCTAGATATTTGAAGAACGATGACATTTCAATAATTTCTTGTCATTTTTCACTACAGAAGTTCAATGACGTGTGACGTTTCAAAAGACAGCTCAAATTGGTCTCACATGCAGAATAAAACACTGGTCATCATCATAATTATCATCTCATTTTTTTTTGTCTTCTGATTAATTTCTTTACCTCCATGCTGCTCGATCTGCTGCACGCAGAACTTGGCTGTACTGCCTGCTGCGGGATGATGGGAAGGGGGGTCAGGAGAGGTCATGAATTTGCTTCCTCTCAAGATGGAGCACACCGCATTATGGGCAGCCTTCCTTATCTAGAAAGAGATCGAAATATTAAATTGGATAAATGGTTTTTAAGAAATATTTGGGAGAGAGTCTAAAATGCTGGCAATAACAAAATTACTCACACATATGTGACTGCTAATTCAACTGAGAAATCATTTACATGTAGCTATCAATATAAAATATTAATTTGTATTTCATGAAAGTGCATGTTTATGTATGGCATGCTACCATCAATACGAGTTGGGCAAAAACAAAAGGAAATCCATTTCATGGAGGAAAAAATGGGAAATTTTGGATATTAAAACATAATAATAATATTACAAAAATCAAGGCAAACCTATTACATCATAGTGTCATAACAGGGTAGCCAATTGTCCTCCAAGAAAACACATTAAGCAAAGTCAACATTCCATCCAAAGAAGTGAGGGAATATGGATGTTAAATATACATATAGTGAATGGTCATGACAGTAATGTAGGCAAGGTTGCAGGTTGCAGTTTTAGTGACCATACTTTGCTTTAAAAAGTTATGAAGGTAATACATATCACTAAATGCCAAAAATTGACTAATTTTGCACATTTAAGGTGTCATTTTCACACAAGTTTCCTTAACTTTCTCAATGACTCTGCCACCCTGTCAGTTAATGTTTGCCTATTGGTTTATAATTTGTATGTTTTTTACGAGTGAAAATGAATAAATGAAGAAAAAAAAATCTTTTCTCATTTTTTATGGTCAATTTATAAAGTTATAGGCCCAAACCAAACATTTATGGTGCTTGTTCTGGCACGTCGCCTCTCACCTTTGGGCGGGGGTGGGTGGTGAAGTTAAGCAGGCCGTGGTACGTCTGTAGCGTGGAGGCGTCTGCCCACACCCCAGGTTCCTGTACGCGCAGCACGGCGCTCAGGCAGACCAGAGCCGAGCGCACCACGGCGGTAGAGGCGCCAGAGGACGATGATGACTGCACCGCCAGGATCCGTAGCAGAGCCTGGCTGCAGACTGAGAACTTGAGCTTCAAGACAGACGGAGGCACCCTGGCAGCGAGAAAAGAATGATACTTATTATCATCCTTATCATTCTCGATGCATCATTTATCCAGGATTTCAAGCAATTTATCACCACATAGTTGAAGGTTACTGAGTACTGCAGTGGTGTCGTCTTATGAGCATGTTGTCAAGACAACTGGCTCTAAACAAACTCACTCCAGTGAGAGGTTTACCAGTCCGATATTGTCTAGCAGGCTAGTGTCGGGCACTCCCAATTAAAGCCCTCATTGTGATCACCGCTGCTTGCTCTACCCACATAGTTTAGAACCAGTTGTCTTGACAATATGTTTCAAGTTACATCACAAACCTAGCAGTAGGTAAAATGAAAATCCACTCTTTTGATCCTTGCTTTAATGAAGTTCTTTGGTCTTTATACAATGGTAATGATCATGCATCTCATCTGTTCATTGAAATGATAAGGAATCCATCTTTGTATCCTATTTGGTTTATTTGGCTCATTGTCTATAAAGTTCATTCACCTTTGAAATCTTATGTTTTGGACTCCCATTTCTGAACATTCATTGGTTCCATGAACTACACACATATATCATTTTTTAAGTAACAGTGCTCAAGATATTGCATCAAATGAAAGTGGGGTGGGTTAAAAGACAGATGGACAACCATAAAACATAATGAAATATCAATACCAAACCTTAATCATAGTCATGCTTTTTCAGTGCTTCCAAACTGTCATATCTATACCTGCATTTTGTACATCATGTGTGGACTGTTTTCATTTCATCTCTGAGAAAAGATCTTGAACCTTGTCATTTCCACCATTGTGGTTTTCCACAAATTTTCAGAACAGGGCAATAACGTTCATGCAGGACGGGAGAAAATTGCTATCACCATTACCATTGAGTAAGCAATTTGTAAACAAGGAAATATTCAACTACAAACAAAGCCATGACAGACTTTATAAAAGGGAATCTTGAAAGTGGTCGGAAAAGGGAATCTTGAAAGTGGTCTGAAAGATATGAGCCATGGCATTTCAAAACAAGGAAGCAAGAATGAATACACAAAAAATAACCTGACTGCTTTTGTAAACTCAAAACCCATCAGCGTCAGTCATTTATTATGGTTTCATCAATAAGCATTCACATGATGTACATGCAGTTTCACTTTGATTTTGCTGTTTAAAATGAATACATAAAATGAAATACTATGCCCTGATGTGTCGAGGTACCTCTTAATGATCAATGACAGCAGAAATAAAACAGCAGACACAGCTTCCTCATCTTCCACAGTTTCTAGAGTCGTCATCTGGGAGAGGAAGACAATTGTGTAGAAATTGTGAAGAAATCTGTGTAGATAGGACTTTCAGATTCCCCATGTTTATTGTATATTGACCACAACTATAAGAGATGTGAATGTTCACATGTGAATGTACGCCAATTTTACATGGTATAACATACTTCAGTTGCCTTACAGTAGATAAATTTTGATGTGAACTGAGAACTACTATTCATTCAAAAGTTAAGTCTAATTTGTGTTTGAAAAAAAAAAAAAACAGTGTACATATTAAGAGCAGGCAAAAGAAATGCAAAGATGGTACATAAATAAACATAAATAAAGATAGATTTAAAAAAATCTCTCCTCTTTTAATTCTTTTTCCTTTCCTTTCCTTTCCTTTCTTCACCCCATAAGTGGGGCAATAATTCATAAGAATACAACCACACGGTGTTAACAAAAGTTTTCTTTTACATAGCATTTATTAGTACACTCTCACCATGGAAGCATTCAAAGAACATTTAACGTTCCTATGACAGGAAAATGTATGTTGACTTAATTTGATGCAACTTAATAAGTATATAACAAAATCACTAACTGTTCAATGGAATTATGTGTCCTATATTTTAAAATAGTTTTTCTTTATTTCTTCTCAGCACTGATTTGTGACACTCACCAATGCAGCAAAGTATTCTGTCTCCGTTTCTTTGCCTCCATTCTCACGGATCACTTCTGTCACAGCAGCCAAAACTGCACATATCTGACAAAGAAAATAATATGTACTTGAAATGCAATATACACATCTACAACAAACAAGATGGTTCGCGAACCACGCGTCTCACCTGATTTCGCAATCACAGATGGTATTACCCAAGGCTCATTTGTATCAAGTATGAACACACTTGATGCAGAAATAAAGAAATGAGAGCAAGTTAGACCAAAAACATTTTTGTAACAGACAAACAGACCAACGGACTAACAGGAAAAGTGACTACTAGGTCTCAGCCGAACTTCGTTCAGGCGAGACAAAATTCTAATAAAATACTTACATAAAGTCAGTATCAGTACAAAAAAAAAAAGACATGCATTAAGCTCAAATTAATGCAAAAATGCAATATACATTGACAAATAATAAAACATAAAACAGTAACAAACCAAAGAGTATTCAACTGCTCTCTAATCCATACATTCATTTGTAAGTTACAAGTAAAATCCAATCACCATAATCATTAGAAGACTGATACTGTTGCTAGCTACATTTTCGTTAAGTCCCTTCTCACAGAAAAAATTACGAAGAAATTAGCAGGCACAAACTATCGTTTTATTGAGAATTCAAATCTAGAAATTTGTCCAGAGTCGCATCAACTCTCTCAGTGCCATACAGAAGAAACAAGTGTGTATCAGAGGTGGAAACATCTGCCCTACTTTGATGAAAGGAAGCAAGAAACAAAATTGACTTTTCTTATAAATGAGCAACATGTGTTGGTTTGCATCAATGCAGTACCAAATCATATTACTTTGAATATCTCAGGTCAAGATGAACATACATCTTTTTCAAATTTTGCCTGTACATGTATGTAGGGAATGCTGTGTATGATCTAAAAGCATCAACAATTCAAATTCCAGTGACTTGTCACTTGCTTCCTTTTGTCACAATAGGGCAGAGGGTGCTGACAGAGTTAACTGAAGGTCACTGCAAGTCTGATCAGCCATACGACTGGCAGAATCACATGACCCAATCATGGGGTCAGTTAAGTACACAACTTCACATTTCTTGTCTGTGCCCCTTACAACTGCAGAATTGTGGCAAAATCGTTTCGTCTGCGGTAGCCTAGACTCACCTCTTTGTGACTGGCCGAGCTGGATTCCCAGTACCGCTTGACCCGGTCAAAGGCGGGCTGTGAGCAGTCGCTAACCCCACTCAGGAAGGTGCGGTATGTCTGCCCTCCCTCCGTCATGCGGTCTGACCCCTCCCCCGCCCCCTTGCTCATGATGGCGTCTTCGTTCTGATCTCCCTGCACCACATTGTGCTCAGCCAGGGCTTTCTGGGTCAGTCCCCCTCCCCCTGCCAGACAAAAGAAACACTTGTTGATAAATACTGTTTAGAAAATGATTGATCATTTCATTACATCATGTGGTTATATTTCTTTCAGGATGTGACCCACAGACACATGAAAGAAACGTATTAAGGTTTGACGAAAATCGGTCAAAGGAAAAGAAAGTTATTAGATTTTGAAATTTCAATTTTGTGACGTCACGTGCGAGGTGCTCTCCCATTTGTTGTGGACAATATAAATTTCACTTTTCCTGTTTTTGACAATGGAATAATTTTTTTTTCATACAAGTTTGTGTGTAAAAACATATTTCTGATGATGTATCAACTGGACAGGTAAAATTATGCAGATTTTTTTTTTAGAAAATACACTTTTAAAAAAAAAATTGTCCACAACATATTTGGGAGGGCACTTTTCAATAAACGTTTACGCTTCTTTCATGTGTCTGCTTTTAATGAAACAAATATAGTTTCAGGGTGAACTATCCCTTCAATGTGGGCGACACCATTGCTCAACCTACCTGATCCTGGCTGTTTCCTGAGAGCCGAGGGCAGGAATCTGTTCTGCTTGGCCGCTTCTCTGTGATTGCTCTGTCCAGGGTTGGTCACGCAGCTCTGTCCTTTCTTCCATCTCTTGCCCTTTGACCCCTTGGGCTTGATTCTGCCTGGTCCTTTCGTCATTGTGAGGTTACAGACTCCACGGCAAGAGTACTGAAAGTATGGAAAGAGAGGGTAGCAAGGGGTTGATTCCACATTGCTGTAAAGACAGCTCCTAGCTTTTTACTTGCACCCTGTTTGGACTTGAAATGTATAGCGTGCACTTCACATGCACTTTATCTTCTGTGACTGCACCATCAGCAATTGACACCACCAGTGATTCATCTGAGCCATATCTTCCTAAGTGAGCTGCTAATGGGACTATTTCTACAACTTATAAGAAACAGGGTACCTTAACTGAAAAATTAGTCTCCAATACGTTGTTGGATCCGCTGAGATTGCATCTTGCTATTCTGAATGCCTGAGGTTGAAGGCTACCCATTCATTCAGTGTAGTGCGCCAATCGAACGGTGCAGTCAAAGTGAAATGAATACCAATTGCCTTTCAATTTTTACACTTTTTTTCTCTTTAAGAACCTAAAATTAACAATTTCATCAACACTCACAGACAAATTGTTATTAAAAAAATTATTGTGTTTCTGTATTATTTTATTATTGATTTTCTACTTTCAATATCTGAGAGTATATCTTTTTAGAAGGACCAGATGATAATGTTACACTACCATAATGATGCACGATCAAGACAAGGGATAATAAAGAACTTAATACAGGTAACATCTTGGCAATCCTGTACTGTAGTATAGGGGACCAGGATATCCCACTAATTTAAAAAAATGTTACCCTCCAAACCTAACCCTGACCATAACCCTAAAATTAACCCTAGAGAACATTTTTGCTGCTTAATTCATTAAAAAAAAGTGATTTCTAGGTCACTTTCTGCTGACGACAATCACTCAGTATTGCAGTGTTCCCATTGCGTGCATGATACATGTGCGATACTGCGTGGTCCCCTATTAACGGGATTGCCAACATCTTCATTGAAGTACTCAGTGCTGACTCCCACAGGCATGAACTAATCACTCCCCCATAACCAATGGTAGTGATATCACTACGAGTAAGTAAGTAGACCGTCAATAACAACATTTATAAAATAGCTGTATTACTTTAAGCATGGTAATTGGTCAAAACGCGTCATGTGTCATTTAACTTTTTTAGCATGTTCAGGACACTGCATGGGACTGCAGACGGCGCTTGAAGTAATTGACATACGTAGCACACTTGTGATATCTCGTGTCATGATGCCGCACGAGAACTTGTTCTCCGATCGGGTTTTTGTGACTAGTTTATCTAGGCCTACAAGTACATGTACGTTAGTAGACCTAAATCGCAAAAATGGTGAAGATAGTCGTTTCATGTCTCGTGTCGCTATTTTATGCCCTGTTGTGCGACAATTTAAGTGCAGTTTACGCTTGATTTCTCTAGATACACTGCGCACTTGCCTAGCGGCTTGTGCGTGGAGCTGGAGGCGGCACCTAGACTGAAAAATCATCCTCTGTAGGACGTTGGATCAGCTGAGATTGCATCTGGCTCCTCTGAACGCTCTATCTAGAGACTGAACATTACTCCTGTACACTGTATGGCGATCGATGCAAGTCGCCATTTTAAATATGAAAATGCTAATGCCAATAATGCATATATGAATAAGAAATTTCACGCATGCGCTATTTCTGAAGTGTGCTATTTTTTTTTTCGTCGAACCGATTGACGATTAAAGCATTCATAGCCAACAACCCGTCAAACAATCTGATTGGTCAAATTTATGTCAGACTCTAGTCTAGTTGCAATGTCTGCAATAAACGTGTGATCGGCGGAAAGTAAATCTTTAATTTTCACCTTTTGAATTTTTCGGGCGGATTTTAGTCCTAGAAGTTATAAATTTATAATATAGATCTAATTTTGATTGAAGTAGTTTTGTTGCATTATAGCTTGAAAGATGTTAAAATTTTACTTTTTTAGACGAAGTAGCCATGATATTTATCTCAAAATCAGTTTTCACATAGACTTTGCACTGATCGGGTAACTAATTTCTACTCAAACGTGGGAACCTTGTATTTGCTTGTACGTTGTAAGAAACTGCCATTGTGCGTTCAGTGTGGATGTACCGTCTCAATTCGGGGGGGTATGTCCAAAAATGTCATTTCGATTAAAGAATGCACCGAATGAGACGGTTATTCCTGTCTCCTCGATACTCGGGGCTTCGGGGGTACAGTATGTCCAAAAATGTCATTTCGATTAAAGAATGCCCTGGCCCTGAACATACTGAATGAGACGGTTATTCCTGTCTACTGGTGCTCATGCGTTATTTGTATAATTTACATCATGTTACAGACTATTCACTGTCCTCTCCGCTTGACTCTATTCTGCCTTATATTTTTTTTACGAGCACTATAACATAACAGTATCACCTAGCCGCAAAATACCAGCTGCAGGGTACGCCTTCCGGCCTCCTTCAGCCGGGCGCCCGGGAGTTACGGCGCGGGCAGACGTGTATAAACGGGCAAAGCGCCAAACCATGCTGACGAGACCGGGAGAGGAACAACCATAGCCACCCAATATTGGCGATCGATTATCAAACTATACTTTTGAAGTTGATACAACAAGTACAATAGAGTAGGGTGTGAATTTAGAGATACGTACATATATCAAAATAAGACAACAAAATCACAGTTCTTGTTGAACATGTACTCACAGTAACGCAGTTGTTCCGTACCGTACACGTACACGTGTTGGGACGAAAGTACGTTTGCGGGGAGGTGCTCCATAAGCCGCGATGAAGTCACCTAAAATAGCCAAATTGAAGGCAATCGCGCCACAATATTTTCCTTTTAGACAAGTATGAAAAACGTGCCCAGCCGCGCTCTGAAAGGAAGTATTTTCATTTCGAAAAGTATCAAACTTCGTGTTCACTTGTCCTCATGAACTACATAACAAGCCCTTAGTGACAATATTAAGAGTTCAGCAGCGAAAGCCGAAATATATGCATGTATAAAAGTATACAGCATGACCTATTGTGAAACCCAGGTGGACGTGAAGTAATCGCATATGCATTAACTAGAGAGTCTATTGACCTGGGACATGTCATCTTATCCCCAACAAAGGCATAACGAATAAGCTAAATTGATTTAGGATTGAGGCAGGAGAGTGAGGATGAAGAAGTAGACGTAAGATCAAGGAGTAGAGGAAAGAAGAAGGAACAAGGGAAGAGAAAGGATGGAGGAGAGAGAAGGGAGTATGGTGGAGAAGGAGGAGGAAGACGATGATTATTGTTTTTTGCCTATTGTTTCTCCTCCTCATTTACCCTTCCCTTTTCTTTAAGTCATCGTCACTTGCTTCTTTTCCCAACACCCCGCTCCCTCCTTCTTTCCTTCACACCCTGCTCCTCCGCCTCTACGGCCACTCCCTTCCTCACCCTCAATCCACCCTCTTCTCCCGAACTCTTTTCCCATTTTCGCATGTACTCCCATCCCCCATGTTTTATATTCCCTTCCGTCATTGTCCGTCCTTTCCATCCCTTCCTACTCACTTTCTAGCTCCACTCTTCTACCGGTCCCCTTTGCTCCTCCGTCCTCTCCCCCCTCTTTCTCCCACCTCGGCCTTAAGTTCTCTTCTTTCTCCTTCTCCCTTCTTTACCACCCCCCCCCCCTGCTTCTCATCCTTCTTAGATGAAAAATACAAGAGCTGTTCATCTATTTCTTAAAGTGAGAGTATTTAACTAGAAAGATAAAAACCTGGATTGACTAATTGAAAGTTGACTAGGTGAGAGACTATGACAACACCACATGGCAATTGTTAAAGTCTATATGTCATCAATTTGCCTATTATGTCCAACTGTGAGATGAATTTGTCAAAAATACGTTGTATAATAACTTGTATTTCTTTCAATGTTTTGCTTTTATTTATTGAATAAAGAACTTCATAATTGAGTGACCTACAGAAAATGTCGTGTCATCCGACTATTTTCACGACATTTTGAAAAGTCGTTATCGGTGTGAGCTGAAATGTCGTGCCGTATGTCATGTCGTATGTCGGAATGTCGAGTGTCGGATCCGGTGTGATTCCGCCTTAAGCATGTTAAGTAAGAGTGGCATCGAGATGACGAGATAATTCCTCATCTTTTCGACTTTTTTGGTCCGAGAAGGCGCGATCCGACATCTCGTCTTCTCCTAAAAAAATCTCGTCTTCCTGACTTCTCGGGTACGAGAAGATGAGAATTAGGCGAGATTTGGAATCTTGTCTTCCCGACTTCTCGGGTACGAGAAGGTGAGGAAGCGAGCTTTGAAATCTCGTCTTCTCACCTTCTCATACCCGAGAAGTCGAGAAGATGAGATTTGGAATTTCACCTTCTCGCCTTATTGGACAAAAACAAGGCTGAGAAGACGAAATACCGGATCACGCATTCTCGCTTTATCCGACCCAAAATGTCGAGAAGACGAGGAATTATTTTGTCATCTCGGTGGAATAAAATCAAATAATTATAGTTTCTTTCATAATTTAATGAGTTATTTACGCAATTTGTGCAGCTAACATACCATGAAAGTGTTCAGTTTTGTGTTTTATGAAAATCAAATTTCACTAAATTGACTCTCTCCTGACCTACGAAATCGCCTCAGGGAAAGTGGTTTTGTGTGTACGTCACAGCCGGGATATGCTTCACAATGACCATTGTGTATCACACCTGTTAATCCACTAGCAACTGCCATCACAGTTTCATTAATAATGCATGATGCTTCTTGCGGAAAAGAAGCTGCGGATTGGCATGTGTGATGCACAAAAACACATCCCTTAAAGGTCCTCTGTCATCAAAATGTATGTCATCAAAATGTATGTTGACTTATTTTGATTCAACTTAATATGTATACAACAAAATAACTAACTGTTCATTGGAAATATGTGTCCTATATTTTAAAATGATTTTTCTTTATTTTTTCCCAGCACTGATAAGCCCCGCCTCCAAAATATCCTCTAACTCAAGATTCCCCCTGTAACATCATCAAAGGTGGAAATCAGCAGGACAATAATGTGAATTTATGCACAAACTAAACATTGCAATGACTACCTCCACCTGCCCACAAGATCATTACATGTCTTCACACAATACCATCTAACAACCTTTCATGTGGGAATAATAGTGTCCTTATGTCAGAAATGTGCTAGCTATTTGATGCTATTATAAGCACTCGCAGGTAGTCATTGCAATGTTTAGTTTGTGCATAAATTATGTCTATTATCCTGCTAATTTCTACCTTTGATGATGTCACAGGGGGAATCTTAAAGGTGATATTCATAGAAAATCCAAAAATATGAAGATATTCATCTACAGAAAGCTTATAAGCCATACAATGAGCTCGGATGACATTCAAACAATATATCACTTTCCAAAAAGCGAAATTAGGGTGAAAACAATCACCATATTCTCGGGGACAAATTTGACCTACTGTCATCCAAAACGGCCTTTAGGTCTGACGTAAGAAAAGGGAGGCGTCATTGTGCATCACACATGCCAATCCGCAGCTTCTTTTCCGCCAGAAGCATCATGCATTGTTAATGAAACTGTGATGGCAGTTGCTAGTGGATTAACAGGTGTGATACACAATGGTCATTGTGAAGCATCTCCCGGCTGTGACGTACACACAACGCCACTTTCCCTTAGGCGATTTCGTAGGTCAGGAAGAGAGTCAATTTAGTGAAATTTGACTTTCATTAAACACATAACTGAACACTTTCATGGCATGTTAGCTGCATAAATTGCTTTAATAACTCATTCAATTATAAAATAAACTATATTTATTTGATTTTATTTTCTATGAATATCACCTTTATCTTGGAGGATATTTTGGAGACGGGGCTTATCAGTGCTGAGAAAAAATAAAGAAAAATTATTTTAAAATATAGGACACATATTTCTATTGAACAGTTAGTGATTTTGTTCTATACATATTAAGTTGCATCAACATAAGTCAACATATATTTTGATGACAGGGAACCTTTAAGGCCGTTTCGGATGACAGTAGAGCAAATTTTGTCCCAAAGAATAAGGTGTTTTCACCCTGATTTCGCTTTGTCAGAAGTGATATATTGTTTGAATGCCATCCAAGCTCATGGTTTGGCTTATAAGCTTTCTGTAGATGAATATCTTCATATTTCGGGATTTCTATGAATATCACCTTTAAGCTTCCGTAAGTTTTGAGCCCGTTTGGCAACACGTCAAATAATGTAGTGGGTACGAGTTTGGTATGACTGGGGTAGGTTCTAACAGTATTGAGTTTTGTAAAATTGGCACGTATATATAGCTAGGCATTAGTGGCACTCCACTCGCAAAGTATGTGAACACCTGTTTTAGTTGAGTCTTGAGTAGCCTACATTTCTCTCCAGAAAAGTAGGTGAAGGTGTAGATGTGCGATTTGAAAACTCCCCTCTGATGTATATGGTCGCCAGTTGAAACATGAGTGGAAAGTTGATCGGCATATCATGCCTTTGCAGAGGCTCGTTCAGCTATCACAAAGAGATGGTGTTAATGGGGGTGGGGGTGGGGGGGGGGGGGGGGGGGGGGAGGAGGCGTGTCGATAGATCAACATCACCCGCTTCCAGCATGATTCCGCTGCTTTAGGTGTACCGACG